>WOXC01004902.1:0-268805 GCA_011680675.1 Gymnobelideus leadbeateri | reverse complement strand
CCCTCCAAAATGCAAAAAAAAAAAAAAAAAGACAATGAAGAGAGTAACAAAGACAGTCTAAGGATTACTTCTCTACTATGGTTTTCAAACATGCTCTTCTAGTGAAAAATAATCCTCTGGGGTGGGGGGAACAATTATCCTTTCTTAATGCTTAAATTTATTTCACTACACAGGATTTCATTCTAGAGTCTTCTCGTCTTTCATTGCTGTCTGATTGGTGGTGGGTATAGGGTTTTTCTTCCTTTAGTTAAAGTGATGTTGGAATACAATATTCCTTCAACAAACTGTAAAGGGCTGCCTTCTGTTCGATGAGGGAAGTCCAACAGTTCTCCTAAGCTCCACCCTACTTTTTAGGTGGGCACAGAGAGAATATTATACTCTCGTACAATTGTAATTCCCTTTTCCATCATTCTCCATCCTAAATGAAATGAAAATCATAGAATCAGTTATGTTCAACTTGGAAAGATCCTTAGAACAGAAAACAAAAACACTATCAGAGAGCTAAAAGACAGCTTAGAATAGAGCCTCCTCCCCATCGAACCTTCCTTGAAACAAAGAAAAGTGTTTTGTTGTTGTTGCTTTTGCAAAACAAAGAAAAATGGTGACTTGTTTGACAACTGACATATGTAACATTCTATATATTTAGTTTGCCAAATTTCTACCAAAAAGATGAAGTGGCATTTCAACATCCATTCCCTGGGATTTAGTAACTTCTATCAATCACGTGATGGTTAAATAATCTTCTAGGAAGGAAATATTCAAGGTCACTATTAAAGCCTTTTCAAATATACTCAATGATTTATGAATCCTGTAGTCAACTTGTCAAACTCACCAAAGATATTTTATGGTGCCATAAGCATGTGAATTGCTCTTGCCTCTGGTTTCTCTCTTCTCCCATTCATGCTTCATCTATTGGCAAAATAATCTCCCAACAGGTCTGACCATATCACTCTTTTCCTCAAAAATTTTTAGTAACACTCTTTGATTCTGAGACCAAAGGCAAACTTTTGATCTATTTTTGAAGGTCCTCTTCCACAATTTCACTCCACGTACTTGACAGTCATCTCTTTGTCTCTCTTTCTGTCTCTCTCTCTCTCTGTCTCTCTCTTTCTTTCTGTCTCTCTGTCTCTCACCTATTAATATATCTTTTTCAAATGTATCTATTATTTTTCTAATTATGTCTATCCATTTTTGTCCTAGAAGTCTGTCTATATGCATATAACAAATAATAGACACATGAACTTTTTGTGTGTATAAAGATATATATCAGTTATAATTACTTGCATACTTACATTTTTGTCTTTAAAGTGTTTTTTTAATTAAACATAAGTAAAATAAACTCATATTTATATTGAAGTTAAAGATAGAAGAGATTTTTAGAGATCTTTGTGACCCCACTTAGGGTCTTCCTGACTCCAGGTCCAGCACAGTACCATCTGCCATACATACAAACACACACACACACACACACACACACACACACACACACACACACACACATACACATGTATGCACAACCATACATATAAGCACACATACAATTGTATGAATATAAATTTGTATACATACACATGTGTATATGTATATGTATGTATGTATGTATCTATCCATATGGATAAAGTATATACATATGTGTGTGTCAGTATATGTGTATGCATATATATGTGTGTTTACATATATACGCACATACTCATACTTATTCACACACAAATTCTGTACATAGTCTGAACAAGATATGTTGTTCACCAACTTGGCTTTTCTTATATAAGTGGTATAATGGAAATGAAGATTTAAAGATCTTCCCTGCCCCTAGGCCCTTTGATTGGCTTAAGAGAATTTGATTCACTTAAGTGACTCTGAGAACCTTCTTTAATTTGAAAGTATACTCTGCCCCCTAATAGGCTGAATGTGGTCACATGGAGGCTGTGGTAGGAGGCTTGGTTTTCAGGAATGACCACACCTTGATGCTGTGTGATTGGGCAGTGGGTCAAGAGGGTGGTTACATTCTCTGAGCCAGGAGAAGACTATATAATCAATCCCTGATCTGAGGCTTTTGCTTTGGGGCTCACTTTGAGAAGTGTTGTGTGATTTGATCAGATGAGACTCTGGGCAGTCGTTGAGAGCCCCCCGGCTTTGAAAACCCAGATGTTGATGCTTCCCTCTCTGGTAACTGTGATTTGGTATTGATGTAATGTTGGGACAGTTTGGAAGCCTGTCTGTTTGATCTGGAAATTCTATCTGTGTACTCTGAAGTTCGGGGTGCTGACCTTTTTCCCCTGAACTAGGTAATATATGTTTGTTTGATTAAAGTAGGCTTATTGACCCATTTTGAGTTGCTTTCCTTTTGAAAAGCAGATCTGAGAACCTGTATTGGCAGCCACCCTGGGGATGTTGGGGTGCTTGCTGCTACAAGTAGTTAGGCTGAACTCTTTTATGTGATTAGAAATCTCATCTATAAAGGATTTGCAATGTTCTAGGCATCAATTTAACCATATAATATTATTTGCAAATAAGAGCATGTGAAGGACTATCTCTAGTGGATGTTTTTCCATCTGGATTCTATATTGTGAAATCCTTCACAAAAGGAGCAAAAAATTTGGACAACACAGCAATCCCTGTTTGGTATATTGTTCTTTCTGTCTATTATCTGCCCATTCTATCAATACTTCAATGAATTGTGATTTCTTCTGTGCCAATATACTTCAACACATTCTATCTGCACAGATTTTACAGATATAGACAATAGATATATACATATATACACATATAAATAATATAATAGATGTAATATTTGTACATATAACAGATATATTTGCATATATAATAGATATATTTGTATAAATATATAATTACACATATTACAAATTATTACATAAATTACAAATATGTATGTATGCATGCATATATGCATGTATTTGTGTGTATGTGTATATATTTGCACACAATATACACATACACCAATATATACATGCATTTCATATACATATATGTATTTACACATTTACACATTTTACAACATATAGCCTCTGATTTCTTCTGTGCCAACGTACTCCAACACAACCCATCCATACAGATAATACACAGATAAAGTACATTTGTACATGTAAATATATATATATGTGTATGTGTGTGTATATTTTACATGTAAATATGCCAGATAAAATGTTAAGCACTGGAAATAAAATTAATCCAAGTTTGTGTTTTCATGTTACATAATGTACACATACATTCATGTGTGTATACACATGCACTTATGTGTATATATGTATTTCACACAAGTATCGAAATGTATTTTATCTTCTTTTGCAACATGTAACTTAGAGGGTTATCTACTATATATGCACATGACAATGTACATTGATGTATGTAAGGCACAGTGATGTATAAGGAATATGTGTTTATTAAAACATATACACATATACATCTATGTATAGGTAAATTTATACATAGATATAATGATATGATGAGATTATATGGTATGATATGATATGATATGATATGATATGATATGTAGAAATGCAAAGAATTTCTATCCAAGGCTGGCCTTGGATTCAGGAAGATCTGTGTTCAAACCCTCCCTCTGATATATACTGTCTGTGTCTCTGGGTAAATCACTTGTGTTCTTGTTGTCCCAGGAAGCTCCCTAAGAATATAAGCTATAGCCAAGTTGCTGTTTGGAATAAAAGTTCAGATGTCCTGAGTGGGAATTTCTTATGCCAGTGAAGTCACTGGTCCAGACTAAAAAGAAAAACAAAGCAAAACAAACACATGTATAGGTGTATTTTGAGGAATATGTAGGGATATCTTGGGGTTTACAGGCTAGATTTTTTTCCCTTAATGATCATGCCTTAAAGCCAAATCACTCTAGCTCTCATTGATTAGCCAACAATAGGTCCCAGACCAAACCCCACTTGATTATAGTTTAGGCCCAGAATGGCTCAGAGTGAATGTAAATAGCAACTGTTTCTGTTTTGAACCAGAAACCCTTAGGGTCTTCCCCTCCCAGATTGATTTTTTTTAAACTAGATAAAAGAACCCATTGTCTGCCTCAGTTCTTACCTATCCTTAATCACTGAATGGGTGTTCCCTCAGTGAAACTGAGACCTGGGAAATACCTTAGCTTAAAAAGGTGAAGATTTCTCACTGTATCCAGGGCTATCTCCAATCTTCCCATTCTATATTTTGCCATTGGACCTAGATAGCTCCTCAAGAGAAAGTAAGGCTGGTGATTTTACAAAGTTCTCCCTCATTTCAATGCAATTCATTTGCATGCCATGGCATTAACTCCTTGATGTCATGGTCCTCTCTGAGAATGAAGGAACAAACAGCAACAACAGATACCCATTATATACCCATTTTGTATACTAATATATGTACACACAAACATACATATAATATAACATATATGTATGTATGTATACATTACCATTTTTGGAAATTTATGAGAATTCAATTGACTTGAAGAAAGACATGAAATTTATGGTTCATCTGTCATTAATATCACACCATCCTCATCCATGAACATAGATGTCTGTTTCCTCTTATCTGAGGAAATAGAGTATTAAAGAAGTCTTTATACAATTACCACAACACCTTTCTGATCATGACTCTGGAAATACTTTCTTTCAGTAAAACCTGGAAAGAATCTTTTTGTTCTGTTTGGGGTTTTCCATGATTGCCAATGTAGTCTATCATGCTTCATTGCTCTAAGTACTCACCCAATGGAGTCTTGCCAGTGGTTGATTTGATTGCACTCAATGCTCAAATCAGGTTCTTGAGATTCATTTGGCTCTCCCTAAAAATGTAAAAACCATAAATTAAATTGAATGTTTGTGATCGACAGCCTTTGTGAATTAGACTTCCCATCAGCTCATGAACTTGGTTCCAGGATACTGATATAATACTATCTGGCTGAAAGAAACTCAAACCAGAAGTCAAGGTCAAACTCATTTGCACTTTAGAAAATAAATAGTTATACCCTTCAAAATATGGAAATATTTGTTTGGGAAAACATATTTTCAGACATCCTTTATCAAACCATCTTATTGTATCCAGGTGAATATAAGGTGGATTCCTACCTTTTGTACCAGACAGATAAAAAGCTTTAGATCATTAAAAACATTTATCTTTCTAAGTGGGAATTTCTTATGCACATGAAATCAGAACATGTATATGTGTATATACATTTATTATATACATATACATGTCCATTTGAGAATACACACATTTGTATACTCATGTGTACACACTTATACAATATAATAAGTCACAGCTAAAACCTGTTTGTCTACATGCTTGTAGCACAAAGTATGAATGAATTAGCACAGACTGTACAGCCCAATGGTAGCTCTGAGTTAATGTTTCAATTAAAACTTAATAAGCATGCATGGGTTGTATTTACAGTGTATGTTGAGTGGTGGGAAAAAAAACTTGTTTTGCCCACTTTTGCAAACTGGTAGATAGAACATATTTGTTTACTTGTAACATGATAATTCCTAGAGGTGTGAACACTGTGGTATAAAAGAGGTGAAGAGAGAAACATTGTAACAGGTATTCTGCAGAAGTGTCAAGAGATGCAGAATGTTACAACACAAACAAAAGATGGTGAATTGAAAATGATCTGTCCAGGGGTTGTATTCAATGGCACAGAATCACGTTTTATTATTTGATTTATGTAGACTCAGAGAGATTCAAGATGGCTTTGAGGAGGAAGGTTAAATGGTTTAATTTTTAAGAGTTGCATTAACTCCTTATTTTTGATGCTGGTTTCATGTGCTTGGAAATGAGGAAAGTGCCACCATTATCATACTGTTTCCTCAGAAGGAAAAAGAAAAGAAATAAAGAATTTATGCTAACTTGTTAAGCTCATAGGAAAATTTCATGTTATTAATGAAAACAATGATCTCCTCCCCATAGTAAGCAAAACATTCTACTTATTTAACTGTAACACATGATTCAGGAGATGGTAATTTAACCTCATGACACATTACATTTGACTAAACATGCAAATAATTGTTATCCTTGTGATGTGGTAGGTGGAGCAGCTACTTGCAAAATCCCTCATTTACCACCATTGGCTTTCATTTTCAACCTATCAAATAAGAACTCTCTTTAGTCTCACAGATATCTTTAAGCTAAAACAAATCCTTCTTGCTTTTTACAGTATCACCATATTGATTATATCAACTACTTTATACATGTCTATTGAAGGCATAGAGCAATTCAACCTTCTGAAAGATAGATATCCTGGTATAGTGGGAAAAAAAATTAAAAACTAGAAATCAATAGGCTTGAGTTTAAATCCCAGCTGTAACCCTAACTGTGGGATGGCAATCAAGTTACTTTTTTCTCCTGATTCTAAATTTCTTGCCTGTAAAATGAGTAGTAATCTAGCCATACTATTCAACCTAACTGTCTGATTACTTAGGTCTGTACTCCAAGGAGATAAATGACAGAAGTATTTCTGGCATCAGTCTTTGACAGAGCAAAAACACAAAACAAAATGGGTGCCCATTGATTGGGGGAATGGTTGAACAAATTGTAGCAAATAAATAGCAATAATATGATGCAGTCCTGGGTTGGGAGTGAGAAGACCTGGTTTAAATCCTGGCTCTGCTACTCAATAACTATATGACCTTGGCCAAATCACTTAATTTCCTGGGCCTGTTTCCTCAAACATAAAGTGAGGGACTTGAACAAGATGGCCTCTGAAGACCCTTCCAATTATACGCTTCAGATCCTCTGATCCTCTGATCCCATTAGAACATTACTGTCTGGCAAGAACTGACAAATATAAGAAATTCAGAGAAATACAAGTAGACACATGAAGTGCTGCAGAACAAAGGAAACAACTAAGAAAGCATTATTCATAATGACTGCAATAATATAAACAATAGTAATGCTAATAAGCAGTAAAACTGATGAATTCTAATAAAAAATCTCAGTCTTGGAGAATTTATGAGGAAATGCATCTGCCTCATTACAAGAAAAAGGAAGAGAGGTAGGATCTTTTGATGGATAAAGAGTTATGTACTGCTAGACACTGTCCCTGTGTCAGTTGTTTTTTCATTGTTTGATTGATGGTAGGGTAGTTAAGATAAATAACTATGATGTAAAAGCAAAAGTCAATAATAATGCTTTTTTTAAAAATTAAGTATAGGTCAAAATATGAATGAAAAATAGTTAAATAGACAAATAGACACAGACAGATATATAGTGATTGTGTGTGTGTGTGTGTGTGTGTGTGTGTGTGTGTGGTGGTTTTGGACTAACTGATCTCTTAGGTCTCTTCTAGTTTTAATGTTCTATGAAACTAGATTATTTGATTCATATTTAATTTCTAATCTCAAGTCAGTTAGATCATGCTTCATAGTTGTCAGGGTTTTTGAAGATGAATAGTTGAATGTGTGTGTGTGTGTGTGTGTGTGTGTGTGTGTTTTGAAGATGACTTAAGGAAACGATAATTACATTTTCTTTGATGCACACAATAATTTCATTCTTCAAATGAATGCTTTAGTAAGAGGATAATATTTTACAAATAAAGATGAGAAAATTTAAAAGAAACTCCATATGGAACAGAAGTGTTTCCAAATAAATGAAAATTCATTATTACCTGCTATAATTTGGTCTTATTCCTATGGTAGGTAGAATTATAGAGTTTCAGAACATAGACTATTCAAAATTTAATGGGAAATTGCTTCCTAAATACAATCTTGGACCACTCAACTTACAATAACACTGTGGCTGTTCAAAGCCAAAATGATTCAATGGGGAAAAGTGCAAGCTAGATGTTGGGCAACAGCTAGACAACAACCAGTTAATTAACTGAATTTTTCACTTTTCAACTTTGTATTTTTTTTTTTTAAAAGCAATTGGGGTTAAGTAACTTGCTCAAGGTTACACGGCTAGTCATTTGATTTATGCGTGGGTGCTCATTTTCTGAGGCCGGATCTGATCTCGGGTCATCCAAACTCCGAGGCCGGCGCTCTTACTCACTGCGCCACCTAGCCGCCCCTTTAGGGCAATTGGGGTTAAGTAACTTGCCCAAGGTTACACGGCTAGGTTTTTGTTTGTGCGGATTAAGTGTCTGAGCCCGGCTCCGAACTCAGGTCCTTCTGACTTCAGGGCCGGCGCTCTATTAACTGCGCCACCTAGCCGCCCCCTCAACTTTGTATTTTGACATGCTATGGACAAAACCAAAGAAGCATCAAGAGAGAGGTAGAGTTTTTATCTTGGAGTTAGAAGATGTTTTGGAGTTTGCTTTATTCATTTTGAATCCCATTTTTATGAGGCTCAATTTCTGAGGTATTTAGGAAATTTGTTGTTGCATTTCTTCCACTATCCCCTTCGGGATATTATTAAAAATGAAGAATGGAGCTAGTCCTAAGATAGTAAGCTTAGATATAGTTGAATATAAAGGTCCTTGGCTTGGTAGACTATAAATCTAGGATTTGAATGTTGAGTCTGCTACTAACCAGTATAACCTCATACATGTCAAAACCTTTGTAGGTCAAGTTTTCTCATGTAAAATGAAGTGTTTAGAAGATATGACCTTCTAGCTCTATATAAAGAGTCCTAAATTAGAACATCTAATTCTTAATTGCTACATAAATTCCATGCCAAAAATATAATATAAAATAAAATATGAAACAGAAAGCAATGGGACCTATGATACCTTATTGAGTATTAAGACACATTTTCCTTTGCCTATGGATTGATTTATCATTCAAGTTTACCAATAACTTTTTGTAATGCAAATACCTTTTGCCAAAATCACAAAACCACAGAAAGATAGTAAACTTTGATCTTTAAATATTATGTTATAGTGAATTCAAAGTTGACACTAAAACCTCATTTTTTAAATTTATAAACTATCTTAAGATGACTTATTCCTAATAAGTTATATATTAATTTGAATTTAATATCATGTATTCATTTTACTAAAATAATTTACAATTACTATATTCATGCTTTTTTTTTTAAAAAAAAGTTTTATGCCTTAAATACATGGAAAAATTATCTTCCAGTTCCATGAAATCAAAAGTGAAAGGAATAAGAACAAAATGTATTTCACAGTTGTAGACACTGATAATCCCTTATTTGTCATAATTTATGAAAGTACAGATTAACTCAACCAAACACAAATCACTTTTCTAAATTTAGCTAGGATCAAATCTCAAGAAGCAAAAATACAAACTTTAGAAAAGAATATATTTCCAATAAGAATAGCAGTCTTCCAAAAATGTGGCTAGTTTTTTTTTTTAACCCAAAGTGGAAATCAGTTTTAGACAGATTGAGCAGATTGGTGTATTATATTTAGGTAATGATAGTTAGATGAAGACTAGATAACCTGGTTTACCTAGATTGTCATATGGTACCTTAATGGTAATATTAGAACAAATATTTAATACCATTTTTCTTCTTCTTCTTCTTCTTCTTCTTCTTCTTCTTCTTCTTCTTCTTCTTCTTCTTCTTCTTCTTCTTCTTCTTCTTCTTCTTCTTCTTCTTCTTCTTCTTCTTCTTCTTCCTTCTCCTCCTTCTCCTATTCTCCTCCCTCCTCCTCCAAAATATGTTTATCATACTTCTCACAGCAGCTGTCTTGAAATCTCTTCTTTTTTCCCTTTAAAAAAGTTTTATTGGGAGCCAAGATGGCGGAGTAGAAACAGCTCGTCCAAGCCTCTCTGCCCCCAGATTCTCCACAAACTATGTAAAAAAGGACTCTAAAAATCTTCTGGAGCCCCAGCACCCACAGAACGACACAGAGAAGCTAACCTCCCGCTGAGGACAGCCCAGCAGCCCTGCAGGAAGGACCAGCGCAGTGGTCTGGGAGCCGGCAGCGCACAGAGCGCAGGAGCCGAGCAGAGCCCAGGTCCACCTGAGCCGAGGTTTTAGCCCCAGGGCGGCAGGGCCAGCAGCCAGCTGGAGGAACCCCAGAACACCAGGAACTGTGGAGACGCCAGAATTATCAACATAGACTTGCCTAGGACAAAGTAAGAGGTTAGTGTCCTATGGACTTTGGGACCTGTATTTGGGGAATGCGTCACCTCCCTCCCCTGGGGGCTAGAAGCTGCTGAGGAGACAGGCCACTGTGTAGTTTTCAGAGGCATTTCCGGCTCCCAGCCTACAAATCGTGGGGAGATCCAGCGATCAGTCTTGGGGGGTAATCGCTCTTGCTTTAACCTCCCTGGATCTGGATTGTGATCTAGGGTGGAAGTTGTGGGTGGGTTTATAGCTTGCCCGAAACGGAAGTTGCCCCCCACACGTTCGGGACGAAAATTCCTCTATCTGGCCTTAAAGCCATAGTGTGGCAACAAGCCCAAAAGTCAAGCAATTAAGTGGCAACATGCCAAGGCAAAGGAAACAGAAAATGCAACCCTAGACTCCTATTTTGGGGGCATAGAGCGGGAAAAGGACTGTGAGGTCAGAAGTCCTGCTCCAAAAGCCCCAAAGGAAAACATGAGCGGGTTGCAGGCCATAGAGGACCTTAAGAAGGACTTTAAAAATCAAATAAGAGAAGTGGAGGAAAATTAGAAAGAGAAATGAGAAGGATGCAGGAAAAGTATGAAATGAGGGTCAACAGCCTGACTGAGGAAAACAACACCTTAAAAAATAGACTAGCTCAAATGGCAAAGGAGGCCCAAAAGGGCAATGAGGAGAAGAATGCCTAAAAAGTCGAATTTGCCAGATGGAAAAAGAATCTCAAAAGTTCACTGAGGAGATTCATTCCTTCAGAGTTAGACTGGAGCAAATGGAAGCTAGTGACCTTATGAGAAATCAAGATGCTGTTAAGCAGATCCAAACAAACGAAAGATTAGAAGGCAATGTGAAATATCTCATGGGAAAAACCACCGACCTGGAGAATAGATCCAGGAGAGACAATTTAAAAATTATTGGACTACCTGAAAGCCATGATCAAGGAAAGAACCTAGAAATCACCCTTCAAGAAATTCTCAAGGAAAACTGCCCTGATGTTTTAGATCCAGAGGGCAAAATAGAGGTTGAAAGAATCCACCGATCACCTCCTGAAAAAGATCCCAAAAAGAAAACTCCCAGGAATATTATAGCCAGGTTCCAGAATCCCCAGATCAAGGAGAAAATACTACAAGCAGCCAGGAAGAAACAATTTCAATATTGTGGAAACACAATCAGAATAGCCCAGGACCTGGCAGCTTCTACACTGAGGGATCGAAGGGCATGGAATATGATATTCCAGAGGGCAAAAGAGCTGGAATGAACCCAAGGGTCACCTACCCAGCAAAACTGAGTATTTTGTTTCAGGGGAAAATATGGTCATTCAGTGGAATAGAGGACTTTCAAGCATTCTTGAGGAAAAATCAGAGTTGAATAGAAAATTTGACATCCAGACACAAGAAGGAAGAGATGCCTGAGAAGGTAATCAGGGAAAAGAAATCAAAAGGAACTTATCAAAGTTGAACTATTTACATTCCTATATGGAAAAGCAATATCTGTGACTGATGATATCTTTCCCACTATGAAAATAATGGAAGAAGGGGGTGTGGTCATACGAATACATATGTGAATGTGTGTGTATATGGTTACAGTTATATATGGATAGAGGGCATAGGTTGATTTTGTTGGGAAGGGAGAGTACTCAAGGGATGAAATTATGAGGTGAGAGAGGAAAGTGGCAAGAGGAGATGGGGAGAGACATGGTAGGGTAAACTATCTCATGTAGGGGAAGTGGGTGCAAAGGAGGGGGAGAATAAGGAAGGCTAAAAAGGCAAAACCACATTCACATTGAATTTGGTTCAGGGAGAAAATGACATACATACTAAATGGGATATCTCAACCTGCAGCAGGATAGGGGGAAGGGGGATGAGAGGAGGGATGATGGATGGGAGGGCATCCTTGGGGTGAGGGGAGGTTGGAAGTACCCACTATAGAAGAGGGACAGGATCATGTAGGGAATGGACCAGGTGGGGGGTGGGATGAGTGGGAGGGAATTATAAGCAGCCTTGTACAATATATCTACTATGATAATGTTTTGCATAGCTAGACATGTACAACATATACTGAATTACTTATATCCCAAGAAGGAATGGGTGACAAGGGAGGAAGGAAATGGATCTGAAATTCAAGGTCGTAACATTAAATGTTTCAAATATATATATAAATACTATTATTAATACTCTTTTGCCTATAATTGGGAGATAAGATGTGCAGGCATTGGGACACAAAGATTCATCTTCCTCTAATGGAAAAGTCGATGGGGGTATGGGAGAAGGTATGGGAGAGAGCAGATTGGAGGAAGCGATATCTTGTGGGACTGCTATTCTGGGAGGTTGGGTAGGGGAATAATGGGGGGAAAATGATTGTAACTCAAAATCTGGCGGAAATGAATGATGTAAAACAGAAGTTAATAAAGTATTTGTTTAAAAAAAAAATAAAAAAAAATAAAAAAAAGTTTTATTAATGTATTTTTGTTTTTACATTACAAACATTTATAGATCAATCCCACTTCATGAGCAATCTATTGTAACAAAGAAAAAAAAAACCCTAAAATTATAGTGATTTCATCTGAATGTGCTTTCCTCTGAAACTACATTCAAAATTTCAAATCTGTGTCACCCCCACAGAAATCTATTTTCTCTTCCTCCTACCTCTACTCTACTGAAAAAGAAAAAAAAAGAAAAAATCTGTAATATTCATAGAAAAAATTCTCTCAATGTCTATATACATAATACACATACACAAATATATACATGAAATAAATATATGTACATATATATTTATGTACACACACACACACACACACACACACACACACACATACACTCAGTCCATCACACTTTTGTAGTGAATGAAATGTTTATATTATCAGTCCTCTAGATTCATGAATGGTCACTGTATTTAGTTCTTATGGCTTTCAAAATTGTTTACTTATTTATTTATTTTTTATAGTATCCTGGTCAATACAAACATTGTTCTCTTAGACCTGCTCATTTCATATTAGTTTATAAATGTCCTCAAAATTATTCATTTTAAATAATATATATGTTTTAGTTCTTATTTTATTCTGTGTAAGTACATGTAAGTCTTTTCATGTCTTTTTTGAGATGATATTTCCTTAGTTCTTATTGTACAATATCACATTCATTCAGTTATTCATATCCTTATTCAGCTTTTCCTCAATTGATGGACACCCCCTCAGTTTTCAGTTGTTTTTGTTATTGTTTGTCAACTCATAAAAAGTTACTGTAAATGTTATTTGTATATAAAGGACTTTTTTCATTTTTCTTTAATCTCTTTTGTATGCAGACCTAACAACAGTATAGCTTGATCAAGGACATTCACTGATTGTTTTTTACTGATTGTTTATAATTGCTTTCCAGAATACCTATATATATATAGGTATTCTGGAAAGCAATTATATATATATATATATATATATATATATATATATTCATATATCCATCAACTGTGGACCAATGTCCTGTTTCCACATAGATCTTCCAACATTTATCATTTTCATTTTTTGATCATATTTGCCATACCCTCATAGTGGGTATGAGGTAGAATCTCTAATTTCTTTAATTTTGATTTTTCTAATGAGTAAAGATGAATAGCATTTTTTTTTTTGGTATAGTGACTGAGTCTGGGTTTCTTCCTTTGAGAATTTCCTATCCATATCTGTAGAACATCTATTAAATGGGTAGGTGATTTTTTCTTATGAATTTGAATTAGTTCCTTATGCATCTTTGAAATAAGACCTTTATCAGAGAAACTCACTACAAAGACTTTTTCCTAGCTTTGTTAAGTTTATACAAAAGTTTTCAATTTTATGTAATCAAAGTTTGTCTTCTGTGCCTTCCTTGTTTGGTCAGAACCTTTTATTCTATCTATAGATTTGATGTTTTTTTTTTCATGTTTCTCCAATTTATTTATGATGTGACCCTTTATATTTAAGTCCTATCTGTATGTGTCTATACATACATATATGTATGTACATACACATCTTTATCTATTTCTCCATCCATCTATATCCATTCATCTATATCTTGGTTTAGAGTATAATATGTTTGTCTAAGTTTAATTTAACCTTTATTGCATCTGATACATATCTCACAAAGTAACACAAATAAACAGAGTGCTACAGAGTGACAACATCACATTCTTCTTCTTAGCTCTCAGAAAGTAACAGAACAACAGAGCACCAAAATCACAAGCATTCTCCCTCTCAGTTCTTCTTGGTCCCAGTTCTGCTCAAGAATTCTCTGTTCTTCTCCTTCCTGTTGCACCCTTCCTGTTCTGCCCTTTGAGCAAGTTCCTCCCATTGTGGGCTCCATGTGATTAAGTTAGGCCTATTAAGGGAAGAGAGGTTCCCCAAATTCCCTTAGGCCTATTAAGGGCAACAAAATATATACTGTTTCCAACAAAGACTTTTGATACAGTCAAAGGTGAGGCTCAGGTACTTGAACACATGAAACAAACTTCAAAGTGCTACTTTGCTTGCCATTACAATACCACAGAAAAAATAGGTTTTTGTTGTAACAATAATTATCAGAGTTATAATTATCAGCAATGATAACTCATTTATATGGCTTGGAATATGATATTCCAGATGTCAAAGGAGCTAGGATTAAAACCAAGAATCACCTACGCAGCAAAACTGACTATCATGTTTCAGGGGGAAATATGGTTATTCAATGAAATAGAGGACTTTAAAGCACTCTTTTTCGTTCTTTTTTTCCCCCAAAGCACATAATAGGACTTTCTTTTTTTCTTTTTTTTTAATTAAACAAATGTTTTATTAACTTCTGGTTTACATCATTCATTTCCACCAGATTATGAGTTACATTTTCCCCCATTTTTTCCCTACCCACCACCCCAGAATAGCAGTACCACTAGATATTCCCTCATCCAATCTGCTCTCTCCCATATCTTCTCCCATACCCCCTTTGACTTTGCCATTAGGGCAAGGTGAATCTCTGAGCCCCAATGCCTGCACATATTATGAAACATTTAATTTTAAAACTTCAATTTTCAGATCCATTCCCTTCCTCCCTTGTCACCCACACCCTCTGAGAAGATAAGCAATTCAATATGTGTTGTACATGTATAGCTATGCAAAACATTACCATAGTAGATATATTGTAAAAGACTGCTTATATTTCCCTCCCACCCATCTCACCTCCCACCTGGTCCATTCCCTACTTTGATCCTGTTCCTCTTTGATAGTGGGTACTTCCAACCTCCCCTCCCCCAGAATGCCCTCCCCTCCATCATCCCCCCTCTCATCCCCCTTTCCCCTACTCAGGAGAGTGAGTGAGGGTAAGATATTCCATTTAGTATGTATGTGATTCTCTCCTTGAGCCAACTTCAATGAGAATATGCTTTTGCCTTTTTGCCTTCCTGTTCTTCCCCTCCCCTGCAACTACTTCCCCTTGCCTCTTCTACATGAGATCGTTTACCCTACCCTGTCTCTCTCCATCTCCTCTTGCCACTTTCCTCTCTCACCTCTTGACTTCACCCCTTAAGAATCATCCCTTCCTTGGGGTGGCTAGGTGGCACAGCGAGCAGGGCGCCGGCCCTGGAGCCAGAAGGACCCGAGCTCAGATCCGGCCCCAGACACCCAACACACAAAGAAAAACCCAGCCTTGAGACCCAGGGAAAGTCACCCAACCCCAATTGCCCTCCAAAAAAAAAAAGAATCATCCCTTCCCACCAAATTCAACCTGTGCCCTCTATCCATGTATACCTG
This sequence comes from Gymnobelideus leadbeateri, assembly GCA_011680675.1. Classification (NCBI taxonomy): domain Eukaryota; kingdom Metazoa; phylum Chordata; class Mammalia; order Diprotodontia; family Petauridae; genus Gymnobelideus; species Gymnobelideus leadbeateri. Next base: position 253,084 of record WOXC01004902.1, on the reverse strand, counting down.
TGAACCTATGCCATGTATCCTTCTTCAATGATTTTCATAATGAGAAAGGTTTCATCAAACACAGTTATTGTTTTTCCATGTAGGAATGTAAATAGTCCAACTTTGATAAGTTCCTTTTGATTTCTTTTCCTTGATTACCTTCTCAAGCTTCTCTTGCTTCTTGTGTCTGAATGTCAAATTTTCTATTCAACTCTGGTTTTTTCCTCAAAAATGCTTGAAAGTCCTCTATTCCACTGAATGACCATATTTTCCCCTGAAACAAAATACTCAGTTTTGCTGGGTAGGTGACCCTTGGGTTCATTCCCAATTCTTTTGCCCTCTGGAATATCATATTCCATGCCCTTCGATCCCTCAGTGTAGAAGCTGCCAGGTCCTGAGCTATTCTGATTGTGTTTCCACAATATTGAAATTGTTTCTTCCTGGCTGCTTGTAGTATTTTCTCCTTGATCTGGGGATTCTGGAACCTGGCTATAATATTCCTGGGAGTTTTCTTTTTGGGATCTTTTTCAGGAGGTGATCGGTGGATTCTTTCAACCTCTATTTTGCCCTCTGGATCTAAAACAGCAGGGCAATTTTCCTTGAGAATTTCTTTAAGGATGATTTCTAGGTTCTTTCTTTGATCATGGCTTTCAGGTAGTCCAATAATTTTTAAATTATCTCTCCTGGATCTATTTTCCAGGTCAGTGGTTTTTCCCATGAGATATTTCACCTTGCCTTCTATTCTTTCATGTGTTTGGATCTGTTTAATAGTATCTTGATTTCTCATAAAGTCACTAGCTTCCATTTGCTCCAGTCTAACTCTGAAGGAATGAATCTCCTCAGTGAGCTTTTGAGATTCTTTTTCCATCTGGCAAATTCGACTTTTAAGGCATTCTTCTCCTCATTGCCTTTCTGAGCCTCTTTTGCCATTTGAGTTATTCTATTTTTTAAGGTGTTATTTTCCTCAGTCAGGCTGTTGACTGTCATTTCATACTTTTCTTGCATCTTTTTCATTTCTCTTCCCAAATTTTCCCCCACTTCTCTTATCTGCTTCTTAAGGTCCTCTATGGCCTGTAGCCAGCTTGTATTTTCATTTGGGGCTTTTGGTGCAGGAGTTCTGACCTCACAGTCCTCCTCCATGCTTTGAACCTCTTTGCCCTTAAAGTAGGAGTCCAATGTTGAACTTTTCTGTTTATTTTGTTTCTTTTGCCTAGGCATGTTGCCACTTAATTACTTGATTTTGGGGCTTGTTGCCACAGTAGGACTCTGCCACCAGACAGGAGAGCTTCACCCCAAATGTGGGGTCTTCACAACTTCCACCAGTTGGGTGGCCTCTGTAAAGCCTCCACCCACTCTGGCAAATTGGATACCCATCCCAAACTTCCCCCCAAGACCACAATCCAGATCTAGGCCGTTTAAAGCAAGAGTGATTAACCCCCAGACTGATTGCTGGATCTCCCTACAGTTTGTAGACCAGGAGCTAGAGCCACTACTGACGCTGCAAAATGGCTTCTGTACCATTGTTTCTTAAGCAGCTTTTTGCCCCCAGGGGAGGAAGCCACGCGTTCCCCAAATACTGGTCCCAAAGTCCATAGGGCACTAACCTCTCACTTTCTCTGAGACATATCTGTGCTGATAATTCTGGAATCGCCACAACTGCTGGTGTTCTGGTGTCCCTCCTGCTGGCTGAAGGCCCAGCCACCCTGGGGCTAAAACCGTAGCCCTAGGCTCGGCTCTGTGGCCTGCGCTGTTGGTTCCCAGCGCTCTGTGCTGCCTGCTCTCAGAGCACTGCGCTGGTCGCTCCCTGCTGGGCTACTGGGCTGTCCTCAGCAGCAGGTTTGTGTTGTTCTATGGGTGCTGGGGCTCCAGAAGTTGTTCGGAGTGCCCTTTCACATTGTTTGAAATTTGTGTGGGGCAGAGCACCTTGAAAGTGCTGTTTCTACTCCACCATCTTGGCTCTGCCCCCCATTCTTTTTTTTTCTTTCGGTTTTTAGACTTTTAATAAAATACAAATATTTTAAAACATTTTAAATCTTTTGTTTACTTATTTTTCTTCTCGTGCACGTTTTAGGTATTGTGCATATATTGGTACAATAGCATATGTATATAACTTATATATTAACACATATATTTGAGGTCCCTTCTCAGAAAAGTGGCGTATGTGATTAAAAAGTTTGAAAATCTATAATATACAGTGTTATTCAGTTGTTCCATTCATTTTATCTTTTCTTTGGAGTAGCATGTACTCTTAGGTTTCAGTAAACTATCCAGGAAACCACAGATCTGGACCAAAAAAAAAAAGAAGAAGAAGAACTTGCAAAAAGATGGTTGATTTGACAAATGCTAATATCATTTTGTATCCTTCCTATCTAAAAGCCATTTCTTGGGCAGTACCTGAATAATAGAGTTAGTGAAATGATTTCTTTTTCTTCTTCTTCTTTTTTTTGTCTATTAATTTGTTCATTTACTTAGCGTTTAAAAGATTCAGTTCACCAGTACTTTGAGTTTCAAATTTTCATCACCTCCCTCACCTTCCTTTCCCTCCCCACCATGGCAGCCTACAATCAGCTATAGGATCTGCAGATATTTTCACATTAGACATTGGTCAGTTTATAAAGAAGGGTTGTATAGAATAAAACGAACAATGGGAAAGAGGAAACCAAACCAAACAAGAAAAAGAAAGAGAGTAGATAATTCACTTCAATCTACATTCAAACTCTTCTTTTTTTCTGGTTCTTTCTCTGAATGTAGACATCTCTCTCCATTATGAGTCTTTTGCAGTTTACTTAGAGCCCTGCATTTCTGAGAAGAGTCTGGTCTATCAAAGTTGGTCATCACACACACATTGTATTTGTAATTGTGTACAAATTTATCCTGGTTCTGCCCTTCTCACTCAGCATCAGTTCATATAAGCCTCTCCAGGTAGAAATTAAGTCCATCTGGTCTTCATTTCTTATGGAGCAATAGTATTCCATTACATTTATATGCCATAACTTTTTTAGCCATTCCGCTAAATTCCCCTTAATTTCCAACTCTTTGCCACCACAATAAGAGCTGCTGTAACTATCTTTGTACAAATGGGTATTCCTCCCACTTCTATGATCTCTTTAGGATACAAATATAGAAGTGGTATTGCTGGATCAAAGGATATGAAATTACTTAAAGCCCTTTGGGCACAGTTCCAGATTGCTCTCCAGAATGGTTGGATCAGTTCACAACTCCACCAGTAATATGTCAGTGTTCCAATTTTTCCACATCTTCTCCAGAATTTATCATTTTCCTATTTTGCCATCTTAGCCAATCTGACAGTTGAGATGTGGTACCTCAGAGTTGTTTTAATTTGCACTTCTCTAATAAATAGTGATTTAGAGCATTTTTTCATATGCTTATAGATATCTTTAATTTCTTCCTCTGTAGCAGAAAGCATCCCAGCATCCCCAGAGTGGCTGCCAACACAGGTTCTTAGATCTGCTTTTGTAAAGGAAAGCAACTCAAAATGTGTTAAGAAGCTTACTTTAATCAAACAAACACACATTACCTATTTCAGGGGGAAAAGGTCAGCACCCCGAACTTCAGAGTTACAGAACTTACAGATCAAACAGACAGGCTTCCAAACTGTCCAACCATTATATCAATACCAAATCACAGTTACCAGAGAGGGAAGCATCAACATCTGGTTTTCAAAGCCGGGGGGCTCTCAACAACGGCTTCCCAGAGTCTCATCTGGTCAAATCACACAACACTTCTCAAAGTGAGCCCCAAAGCAAAGCCTCTCCTCAGGGTTTATATAGCCTTCTCCTGGCTCAGAGAATGTAACAACCTTCTTGACCCACTGCCCAATCACAAAGTATCAAGGTGTGGGCTTTCCTGAAAAACAAGCCTCCCACCACAGGCTCCAGGTGCACTTAAGCTAGGGGTAGGGAAGATCTTTAAATTTGCATTTCCATTACATCCTCTGAGAACTGCCTGTTCATATCCTTTGACCATTTATCAATTGGGGAATGACTTGTTACAAAGGCATATGTAAAGAGGAAATAAAACCAAACAATGAAAAGAAAAAGATCAAGTAGTTTGCTTCCATCAGGATTCAAACTCAGTTCTTTCTAGTTATTTCTCTGGATGGAGGCATCTCTTTCCTTCATGAGTCTTTTGGGATTGACTTGTATCATTGCATTGCTGAGAAGAGTCCAGTCTGTCATGGTTGGTCATCACACATATGTTGTGTCTGTGATTGTATACAAATTTCTCCTGGTTCTACTCTTCTCACTCAGTATTAGTTTGTATAAGCCTCTCCAGGTAAATATGAAGTCCATCTGCTCCTCATTTCTTATAGCACAATAGTACTCATTACATGCATATGCCAGAATTTGTTTAGCCATTCCCCAATTGATGGGCACACCTTTAATTTCCAATTCTTTGCAACCACGAAAAGAACTGCTATAAATATCTTTGTACATATGGGTCTTCCTCCCACTTCTGTGATCTCTTTGGGATATTACCCTAGAAGTGGTATTGCTGGGTCAAAGGGTATGAAATTATTTATAGCCCTATGGCATGATTCCAGATTGCTCTCCAGAATGGTTGGATAAGTTCACAACTCCACCAGCAATGCATTAGTGTTCCAATTTGCCCACATCCTCTCCAGCATTTGTCATTTTCCTGTTTTGTCATCTAAGCCAATCTGACTGGAGAGATGTGGTACCTCAGAGTTGTTTTGATTTGCATTTCTCCAATCAATAGTGATTTAGAGCATTTCTTCATATGCTTATAGATATCTTTAATTTCTTCCTTTGAGAACTGCCTGTTCATATCTTTTGACCATTTATCAATTGGGGAATGACTTGTATTCTTATAGATTTGACTCAATTCTCTGTATATTTTAGAAATGAGTCCTTTATCAGAGACGTAGGTTGTAAAAATTCTTTCCCAATTTCCCACCTCCCTCTTGATCTTGGTTACATGGGCTTTGTTTGTACAGAAGCTTTTCAATTTAATGTAATCAAAATTATCCATTTTGCATTATATAATGCTCTCTAATTCTTGTTTGGTCATGAAATCTTCCCCTCTCCATAAATCTGATAGGCAAATTATTCCTTGCTTTCTGAGATTGCTTACAGTATCAGCCTTTATACCCAGATCATTCACCCATTTAAATTTGATTTTGGTATATGGTGTTAGATAATGGTCTATGACCAGTTTCTGCCATACTATATTCCAGTTTTCCCAGCAGTTTTTGTGAAATAGTGAGTTCTTATCCAAAAAACTGGTGTCTTTGGGTTTTTCAAAGAGTATATTATTATAGTCATTGACTGCTGAATCTCATGTACCCCATCTATTCCACTGATCCACTGCTCTATACCTCAGCCAGTACCAAGTAGTTTTGATGACTGCTGCTGTATAATACAGATTAAAATCTGGCATAGCTAGTCCACCTTCCTTAGCATTTCTTTTCATTAATTCTCTTGATATTCTGGACCTTTTCTTCTTCCAAATGAATTTTATTACTATTTTTTTTAGTTCTATAAAGTAATTTTTTGGTCAATTGATTGGTATTGCACTAAATATGTAATTTAATTTAGGGAACATTGTCATTTTTATTATATTAGCTTGACCCAGCCATGAGCAATTGATGTTTTCCCAATAAGTTAGATCTGACTTTATTTGTGTGAAAATAGTTTTGTAGTTGTGATCATATAGGTACTGGGTTTGTTTTGGCAGGTAGATTCCCAAATATTATAATGTCTACAGTAACCTTAAATGGGATTTCTCTTTCTATCTCTTGCTGTTGGATTTCATTAGAAGTATACAGGAATGCCAAGGATTTGTCTGGGTTTATTTTCTATCCTGCAACTTTGCCAAACTTATTTATTGTCTCAAGTAGTTTTTTACTAGATTCTTTAGGATTCTCTAAGTATATCATCATATCATCCACAAAGAGTGATAACTTGGTCCCTTCTTTGCCAAATTTGATTCCTTTCATTTCTTTATTTTCTCTAATTGCTACTTCTAACATTTCTAGTACCAGATTGAATAAGAGGGGTGATAGTGGACAGCCTTGTTTCACCCCTGTTCGTATCTGAAATGCTTCTAGCTTATCTCTATTACATATAATACTTGCTGATGGCTTTAAATAGATGCTTCTTATTGTTTTAAGGAAGGTTGCATTTATTCCTATTCTTTCTAGTGTTTTTAATAGGAATGCATGTTGTACTTTGTCGAAGGCCTTTTCTGCATCTATTGAGCTAATTATGTAGTTTCTGCTAGTTTTATTGTTGATATGATCAATTATACTGATGGTTTTCCTAATATTAAACCATCCTTGCATTCCTGGAATAAATCCTACCTTGTCAAAGTGTATTAGTATTCTTGTGATAAGTTGCTGTAGACTTTTTGCTAATATTTTATCTAACATTTTTGCATCTATATTCATGAGGGAAATTGGTCTATAATTTTCTTTTTCCGTTTTATCTCTTCCTGATTTAGGTATCAGTACTATGTTTGTGTCATAAAAAGAATTTGGTAGGATTCCTTCTTCACTAATTTTCCCAAATAGCTTGTAGAGTATTGGAACCAATTGCCCTTTAAATGTTTGATTGAATTTGCTAGTAAATCTGTCTGGGCCTGGAGACTTTTTCCTAGGGAGTTTACTGATGCCTTATTCAATTTCTTTTTCTGAGATGGGGTTATTTAAGTAATTTACTTCCACTTTGCTTAATCTGGGCAGCTTATATTTTGGTAATATTCATCTATTTCACTAAGATTGTAAAATTTATGTGTTTATAATTTGACAAACTAATTCCTAATTATTGTTTTAATTTCCTTTTCATTGCAGGTATATTCATTTTTGATATTCATAACTTAGTTTTCTTTTCTTTTTTTTATCATATTGGCTAAGGGTCTATCTATTTTATTTTTTTGTTTTGTTTTGTTTTTTTCATAAAATCGGCCCTTAGTTTTATTTATTAATTCAATAGTTTTTCTTAATTTCAATTTTATTAATCTTTCCTTTGGTTTTCATTATTTCTAATTTAGTATTTAATTCCAGATTTTTGATTTGTTCTTTTTCTAGCTTTTTCAATTGAAGCCCAATTCAGTGACTTCCCTTTTCTCTAACTTATTCATGTATGCACTCAGGAATATAAGACTTTCCCTAAGAACCACTTTTACTTTATCCAACAAATTTTGGTATATTGTCTCATTATTGTCATTCTCTTGAATGAAGTTACTGATGGTTTCTATGGTTTCTTGTTTGACCCACTCATTCTTTTTTTTTTTTTTTTTTGCCTTTTTGGAGGGCAATTGGGGTTAAGTAACTTGCCCAAGGTCACAGAGCTAGGTTTTTGTTTCTGTGTGCATGTGTTTCTGTGTCTGAGGCCGGATCCAAACTCATGTCCTTCTGACTCCAGAACCGATGCTCTACTCCCTGTGCCACCTAGCTGCCTCTGATGCACTCATTCTTTAGGATTAAATTGTTTGGTTTCCAATTAGTTTTTATTCTGTCTTTCCATGGCCCTTTATTGCATATGATTTTTATTGCATCATGATCTGAGAATGATGCATTTAATATTTCTGCCTTTCTGCACTGAATTTTGAGGTTTTTATGTCCTACTATATGGTCAAGTTTTGCGTATGTGCCATGTACTGCTGAGAACATATTTTCCTTTTTATCCCCATTCAGTTTTCTCCAGATATCTATCATGCCTACACTCTCTAAAATTCTATTCACCTCCTTAACTTATTTCTCATTTATTTTGAAGTTGGATTTATCAAGTTCAGAGAAGGGGATATTAAGGTCCCCCACTAGTATTATTTTGTTATTTATTTCTTCCTCTAATTTCCTTACCTTCTTTTCTAGGAATTTAAATGCTATACCACTTGGTGCATATATGTTAAGTAATGATATTGCTTCATTCTTGATGGTGCCTTTTAGGAGGATATAGTTTCCTTCTTTGTCTCTTTTAATTAGATCAATTTTTTGCTTTTGCTTTATCTGAGATAAGAATTGCTACCCCTGCTTTTTTTTTACTTTAGCTGAGGCATGCTATATTTTATTCTAGCCTTTTAGCTTTACCCTGTGTGTATCCCCCTGTTTCAGATGTGTTTCTTGTAAACAACATATTGTGGGATTATGTGTGTTTTTTTTTTTTAAAGCAATTGGGGTTAAGTAACTTGCTCAAGGTTACACAGCTAGTCATTATTTATGTGTGTGTGCTCATTTTCTGAGGCCGGATTTGATCTCGGGTCATCCCAACTCCGAGGCCTGCGCTCTTACTCACTGCGCCACCTAGCCGCCCCTTTAGGGCAATTGGGGTTAAGTAACTTGCCCAAGGTCACATGGCTAGGTTTTTTTTTGTTTGTGTGGGTTAAGTGTCTGAGGCTGGATCCGAACTCAGGTCCTTCTGACTCCAGGGCCAGCGCTCTATTCACTGCACCACCTAGCTGCCCCGGGATTATGTGTTTTAATCCATTCTGCTATCCGCCTGTGTTTTATGGGAGAGTTCATCCCATTGACATTCAGTTATGATTACTATCTGTCTCTTTTCCTCCATCCTATTCCCTCCCCTGTTTATGCTTATATTTTTCTCCCCTTCTTCCTTCCCCTCTTTAATTGTTTTCCTTTTGACCACCACCTCCCTCAGAATTCCCTTCTTAAATCCCCCCCATTTTCCTCCCCTCCCCCCTTACTTCTTCCCTCCCTTCCAACTTCCGCCTTTTGTACCCCTTTCCCCCTCCTACTTCATATAGGATATTTTTATACTTAATGTAATATGTTATTTCTTTTTCACACCAAGAGTGACAGGAACAGAGATTATGCAAAGGTCCTCTCTCTCCCCTCTTTTCCTCTATTATGATACATTTTGTGTCAATTCTCAATAGAGTCCTATGTTTAACTGGTTGTGTTATTCCCTCCTTGCACCAGAACCAATGAGGGAAAGGCTCATATAATACTCTTCTCCCTCCCTTCTTTCCCTCTGCTATATTGTTTTATGCCTTTTTTTGTGGCATAATTTACTCTTTTCCACTTTATTCTTTCTTCTTCCATTGCAGTCCCTTTGTAGCCCTTAATAATGTTTTTTTTTTATCATTATTTTGTATAATTTCTACTCATACCTTCTAGTTGTCTATGAAAAGTTTGCTCTTATTAAATAATAGGGTGTGTGTGTGTGTGTGTGTGTGTGTGTGTGTGTGTGTGTGCGCGTGCGCGCGTTTCTCTTGTTTGCCTTTCTATGTCTTTCTTGTGTCTTGTAATTGGAGGTTGAATTTTCCATTGAGCTCTGGCTTTTTCATCAGGAAGGTCTAGAAATCTGTTATATAATTGAATGACCATCTCCTTGCCTGGAAGAATATATTTAGTTTTTCTGGGTAGGTAATTCTTGGTTGTAACCCCGAGCTCTTTTGCCTTGCGAAAAATTGTATTCTACTTCCTCTGATCTTTCAGCATAGAGGATGCCAGATCCTGTGATATCCTCACTGTGGTTCTGCAATATTTTAATTGTTTCTTCTGGCCACTTGTAATATTTTCTCCTTTCCCTGGTAGTTCTGGAGTTTGGCCACAACATTTCCTGTACTTTTCAATTTGGGATCTCTTTTAGGAGGTCACCAGTGGATTCTATCAATTTCTATTTTACCCTCTGGTTCTAGTATCTCAAGTCAGTTTTCCTTGATTAGCTCTCGTAAAAATGTTGTTCAGGCTCATTTTTTCATCATAATTTTCCAGTGGGCCTATAATTCTCAGATTATCTCTCCTGGATCTGTTTTCCCGGTCAGTTATCTTTCCATTGAGATATTTTACCTCTTTTTCTAATTTTTCATTCTTGATGTTTTGTTTGACAAATTATTGGTTCCTCATAGAGTTATTCACTTCAGTTTGTTTGATTCTAGTTTTTAGTGAATTATTTTCCTCACTTAGTTTTTGGATCTCCTTTTCCATATCACACATTTTTCTTTTAAGGGAGCTTTTTTTTTTTTAATTTTGAAAAAATCAGAATCAGGTTTATTTGTATATTTAATTACATAGGGTTACACTGAACTCATGAGTCTCACACGCTTTAAAAAGGATGCTTCTGATTGTAGCACTTATAAGATACCCAGAATTTAAAACTCTATTTGCCAGCAAATTAAATAATACAATGAGAATTCCATACACAGTAATAACAAAGAGCTGCATTCATTCAAACAATAGCTGTGCTGTCCCCACCTAGGACATTTATTTTTCCTGAAAAGCACAACATATCTGAGTCTTTTCTGTTGGCCCCTTTTATGCCTTAATTCAGCTATAAGAGGGAGACAAAAGTTCAGGATGCAGCTCTCTTTAAGTTTGCCCAAACTGACTTTTTCAGTCCCTGACTCATCTTGAATTCTTCCCAGTCTAATTTGATATCTGGCACCTCATCTTCAGGTTCAGGATCTTTTCTCACTGCTCAGTGAGGAGAGGTGACCACTATGGGTAGAGGACCACATTCTTCCCGGAACTCCATGAGGTGAAAGCTTTGCTTCTCTGCCAGCTGCTGATGAGTTTCCTGTTTTGGTAATGCATGGAAGACTCCTCTGGTTATATTAATTAAATTGACAGATCCAGTAACCTTTGCATACAAATCTTTAATTCCAATTACAAACTATAATAATGTTTATAAATTGTAATAATGGCTCAATGATAATGAAGACCATGACCTCTGGGCTGATTTTTCATCTTGATATGTGTTCTCTTAAATGGTAAATTGTGTGGTTTCATATCTTTCTATGTAATGCAAATAATGAATTGCTCTATTCTTTGCTTTTCTAAAAGCATTGACCCAACCAGGACTTTCCCAATAGCAAAGCCTGCAGCTCCTTTTCCATTCCTAACTGCCACAAGGGCCTGCACTGACTTCTTTCTTCCTTCTTTTGCTGTCATATTAAAAACACTTCTTACCTCTAGTGTTCTGGTATCGAAATCTTTGTAAGTTTCTCCATTAGGACCAGAATCTGGAGGTCCTAAACTGATTCCTCCCCAATAGTTTCCAGTCCAACCTGTCTCCCGTTTAATTTTCTTTTTTCTCATTTTGTCCCACTCGTCTCTCTGCTGCATCATTTCAGCCTGTATCTTTTGCTATTCTTCTTTGCCGCTTTGGCCAACTCCTTGAACCATCCCATGTTTTAAAACAGGGGCATTCAAACCAGGCCAGAGAAAACCAGATTGTCCTTCACCAATAACCTGGCCCCTGTTTAGGTCCTTATTCCTTTTTTTCTTGCTTCTTTTTCCTCTTCCTTTCCTTGCTCCAGCACCAGACTCAGCTAAGACCCCTTTCCATAGCTCATCTGCTGTCAATTTGGTGAAGAAATTGTAGTGTCTGTGTTGCTGTTCAATCAATCTGCTGGGAGCAAATATACAACACAGACTGGAGAGCATTGGACAAGTTAGTATAATGATGATGGCTCCTGGCTCTCTGCAGCAAAAAACTACCATTGCAAGGCAGGACCCTGATGTAAAACTGGAAATTTCAGGTAAGGAAGCTGGGTAAAACTGCCTTGTCCACAAAGAGCCTGTTCTGGCAGCCCAAGATACGGGAAGCTGCCATCAAGGAGCTGTTTTTCTTCATTGTAATGCTTTTCTAATTTTGCAATTTTGATTTTAAAAGAATTGTTCATTTTATCTTCTGTCTCTCTAATTTGGTTTTCAAAGTTCCTTTTGAACTCATCTAAGAATGCTTTCTGTGCTGGAGACCAGTTCCCTGTTGATGCTTCAGCTGTGGATATGGAGTCAACACTGTCTCCCTCTGAATTTGGTTCCTCCCTCTTATGAGAGTAGGACTCTAGAGTCTTTGTCTTTGTAGTCTGCTTTCTATCCATTTTGAGGCAGGGCCCTACCCATGCCCTTCCTCTAGGGTTCCCAAGCCTTTACTGTTTAAAGTTTTGCCCTGGGGCAATTATTACTATGTTTTTAGAGTGGGGGTGGGGTGGGGATTGGAGCAGCTGGGATTCACTCTGCTATCCTGATCCCTGGAGGTCCAGATAGGGATTTATTAAATTTCCACACTGTGGATTGGTACTCCCAGGAGTAGCTGCTGCCCCTGCCAGGGGCCCTGCATTTGATTCTTACCTTGCTCTGTCCAGTCCCAGCCCGGCAGTGATAGGCCTGGCAGTGGCCCTTGTGGTTGCTGGATCAACTTGCCACCATATTGATCAGGTCTCTGTGCCCTGGATCATCTTCCAGCCCTCAGCGCTGCCCTCAGTCATCTTCCAGGTATCAGCCACTTTCAAGCATTCTGGATGAAAAAAACAGAGTTGAATAGAAAATTTGACATTTAGATATGAGAAGTATGAGAAGGTAAACAGGGAAAAGAAATCATAAGAAACTTATCAAAGTTGAACTATTTACATTTTTATGGGAAAAAACGATAATTGTAACTTATGAAACTTTTCTCAGTATGAGAATAGTTGAAGAGAATATAAATGCGCGTGCACGTGTGTGTGTGTGTGTGTGTATGGGTGTATGAATACATATGTGAGTGTGTGTATATATGTGTACAGGTATACATAGACAGAGGGCACAGGACCAATTGAATAGGAAGGGATAATTCTTAAAAGGTGAAATTGAGAGGTGAGAGAGGAATATAATGAGAAGAGATGGGGAGAGAAAATGGGGTAAATTATCTCATACAGAAGAGGTAAGGGAAAACTGTTACAATGGAGGGGAAGGACAGGAAGGCAAAAGGGAATGGGTTAACCTTACTGTCAATGAATTTGGCTTAGGGAGCGAATGACATTCACACTAAATAGGGTATGTCACCCTATAGGAGAGTAGGGGGGAAGGGGATCAGAGGTTGGATGATGGAGGGGAGGGCAGGTTGAGGGAGAAGGAATTTAGAAGGACACACTTTTGAAAAGGGACAGGGTCAAAGTAGAGAATAAAACAAGTGGGGGGTGGGATAGGATGCGGGAAATATAGTCAGTCTTTCACAATATATCCACTATGGAAATGTTTTGTGCTACATGTGTATAGAATTGCCTATCTTCCCAGTGAGGATGGGTGAGGAGGGAGGAAGGGAAAGAATCTGGAACTCAAAGTTTTAAAATCAAATGTTTAATATATATATATATATATATATATATATATATATATATATATATATATATATATACATGTATATATACATATACATATATGTATGTATTATTATTATTTTTACATGCAACAGGGAAATAAGATATACAGGCACTGGAGTATAGAGATCCATCTTGACCTACTGGAAAGTCAAGGGGACATGGGGGAGGATATAGGAGAGAACAGATTGGGGGAGGGGGTATACAGTTGGGATTGCTGTTTTGGGTGGTGGGGTAGGGGAAAGACAGGGAGAAAATTTGTAACTCAAAATCTTGTGGAAATGAATGATGCAACTAAAAATAAGCATAAAATTTAATTTAAAAAAAAGTGGTGCTTTTCAAGTTTTTACAATCCTCAAAAAAAAAAAAGTGGATGAGTTGTTGCAGGCTGGCTACAGTGTTTAGGTCTTCATTCTATAGAACAAAGAGCTCTAAGGAGTATACCTGGGAAGAGTGCCTCCAGTGTCTTTTCCTTGGGGAATCAACAACAGGAAATGAAATATTTAACCCTCTTCATGGTGCTTGTCATCAATAGGTGCTGTCTATTTATGTGGTTTCTATTTCCTAACTTTCTCTAATATAAAAAAATAAAACACAAAATTATCACACCTGTTTTGTGATGTATATCTGTAAATTGTTTGCAAGCAAGATAGTGAAGGACTCCCTTGACCACCCGAGATACACAGAACTGAGAGAGAAAAGGGAGCTATATCTTAGTCTAAACTAACTAGGCTTTTATATGGGCTTGTAGACTCTGAGTTTTAATTATGAGAGATTTTTATGGTTTTAACTTAATACTTTTTTATAAGCTTCTAAATAGCAGAGTCAACCTATGAAAAACAGCATCATTTTAACCATAGGCTAAAAAATTGTTTCAAACAGATCCAGGTGCTATGTAATGCCTAGATGCTCAAATAATACCAGGTGGTATGTAATGCCTATGTAAACTCTGGCTTCCAACACAAGGGGTAGGGGTGGAATTGGAGCATATGCAATGAGGGAAAGTCACAATTCCTGGTCTACCTAGTGGGAGATACTTATGGTCTGGGAAAATGGGCTACTTCAACTTTGAGCTAATTGAAATTGTGAAGGTAGAAGAAAAAGCTTCCCTATTGCTTGACAGTGATACCTGCTGGTTATATTTGGAAACAGGATCTTGGAGAGCCTGGGCAGCTCTAATTTGGGAAACATCTTATTATGACTGAAATTCACAATTAATTATCATTTCATGTTATGATAATGTCTAGCTAGGTGGTTTAGTGGATAGAACTTTAGGCTTGGACTCAGAAAACTCATCTTTGTTAGTTCATATTTGGCCTCAGACTTTTCCTAGCTGTGTGATCCTAGGCAAGTCATTTAATCCCATTTGCCTCCATTTCCTCATCTGTAAAATGAGCTGGAGAAGAAAATGGTAAACCACTCTAGTATCTTTGCCAAGAAAACCTCAAAATGGGGTCACAGAGTTAGAAATGACTGTAAACAAACAACAACCATGTCCTCATTCAATACTCCATGAGGATAGGGAGGTGGCCCTAGTTTAAAATTTTTTTTATTTTAATTTTTATGGTTATATCCACAGAGTAAAAGTTTTGGTACATCCTACTAAGCTAGAAACTCAAATGCTATCTTCTATATGAAGTTTTTTCTCATCATCCCTGCTTCTATTGCCTCCTCCACCTCTCCAAATTGCCTTGCATCTCTTTTGTATATAGCTTATATAAGCTATCCCAGTAGTCTCAGTACAGTTTTAAACTTCAATTAAGTTTTTGACCATTAGTAACATAAAATGCATAAAGACTTTTGGGACACTCAGTATGAGCTTATATGTATATCGTCTCCCTCAAATGAATGTAATTTTTTTTACTTTTACCCTTGTATTCCCAGCCCATAGTATGGTACTTGGCATATAGTTGGTACTCAATAAATGCTTGTTAATTGATTGGAAATGCTTCTAACATGCCCCAGGAACAGATTTTATCTGGGCCATTCAAAGATGGCCCTTTCAAAGATAGTGCACTAGAAAGTTGTTCACCAGGTCATGATTTTATTTTTAACCCCACTAAGTGGTGAATTTTATGTGCTATCTGTCTAGATGGACAAAGTACTGAATGGCAATGGTCTAGCTTGTTTCAGCTTGTGGTGTGAAGTATGTGATTTTTTCATTGATGCTACTTTCATAGTAGTTAACCACATTACAATGATGTGTCTGGTGTCTTATAGCAAGCATTTGGGGAGAGGAAAGTATAGTTTATGTCTTGAAAATAATTTGCAAATATTCCATGTAGGGGAAATAAATGAATAAGAGCTATTTTTTTTGAAATTCACATTTCTATCAGTTGTCCTATCTGTAACCATCAAATTAAAACTGAAAATCATCATCATCATCATCATCATCATTGTAATTATTGATGGGTACAGGCTCTGGGAAACCCCTAGGACTCTGATTGAATCTTCCCACTTGATGAGACTTTCATTATAGCTAGGCTCAAATCTCTGCTGCTCTTAACCTAACTTATTCCTCCATTGTCCCACTACTTCCCATTTTTGATCTTATCAAAATATCTATACCCAAACCTGTTACCCTTAAACTAGTTTAGCCCTCCATTGTCTGTCATCTACAGGTAGCCTTCAGATTTTTCCCACCCTTTATCCCATTCTTGGTGTCTGACCTCAGTTCCATCAAATATCCTCCTTAGACTCTTCCTCAAGACTCCCTAAACCCTTCCTCTAGACCACCCTTAGATCCCTCCCACAGTCTTTTTGTATATAAGATCCATCCTGTGTCCATGAAGGGAGTCAGATTCAGTCTAGCTTAGACTCAATCTGTATCAGATTGTTCTGGCTCTGCTTGTGAATACAAGCATCACAAATATTTAGACTCCTTAAGAGTCTACCCATTATGGTGAATCTTTAGCAAACTTTGTTTTACTTTGGCTGAGAGAAGATTTGAGTCAAATTCATTTGGCAGGACCTAGTGTGTGGGTGTTTTGGGGTATCAAATATCTGTAAACCCCCAAACCTCAACAATTACTATCATGGATCTTTGATTTTGTCAATATGTGCACCTCCACTGATGCATATCCACACCTGATCTGTGACTAACAGTCTTAGTGACACAGCATTGTATGTTAGATCACATTTTGGACTTAAAATCAAGCAGTTCTAGGTTCAAATCTTCTAATACTTATTAGTTATGGGACAATAGGCAAATCACTTAACTTCTGTGAACTTCTGGAAACTCTCTAAGACTAAACTACTAAGTCACATTGAGATTGTTATGCCTGTTGCTGGAGAGAGTTCCCATACCTTGGAAAACTCAGAAAAAAAACCCAAACCTCAAAACTCTTTCAGTACTACTAGTGTCATCTGGACTTCTATAATAAGTGACATTAGTCTCTTGTGTTAACACCTGCCATTACAATATCAATTCCTATATCCATTTAAAAAGTAATCATGTTAATATGACCACATTTGAGCCCTCTAAAATTAATATTTTTGAATAATTTTCTTTCACAGTTGGAAAGCTGTCTTTTGTTCTGAGAAGCCTTGGGTTAATTTAGGTTGTATATGAAATATGAAAGGCTAAAATGAATGTATATTTACCCATTAGTAACCAAAAAAAAAAATCAGAGTGAATTTTTTTAGTTGTTCTTAGAGTCCCTGTTGAAACATGATAAAGTCTTATTTGGGAATCAAAAGACCTGAATTCCAATTCTAGTTCTGCTACTTATTGTTGGCATAAACTTGACTTTGGGGCTAAATTCTTTTACTTCTCCACACCTAAATTTCCTTATCTAAAATAAGAGGATTGGGTTATAATCTCTAATGTCTTTTCTAACTAAATCTATGACATTATTACCTAAAAGTTGAGAAAATAAAACGGATAATACCACTTTGGGGTCCTTTGTATTTGCTTTCAGTGTTTGAAAGTGTGGATTCTAGGGACTTTTTGCTAGAAGTCAAATAATTTGATTCCACTTCTAAACTCCTTCAGCGTCTCAAGAAGCCTAAATTGCTGCTTGCTATGCATCAAACTGGAGCCACATATCATCTACCAGGAACATGACAAATAGTCTCTTCTAAACCAGTTCAGATCATTCAGTACTTATTGAGTGCCTGCTTTGTGCAAGAGGTCTCTGCCCTCCAGCATACAACCTTGTTGGGGAAACACACAGGCAACTATTAAATAACAAAGAACAAAATGAGATTAAGGGCCTAAAGGAGCCATACAAACAATAAATGCTATTGAATTTCAGAGAATGGAGAGGTCACTGGAGGCTGGGAGTGCTCAGGGGAAACTTCTGGAAGAAAGGAAACAAACTAAATTTTGAATAATGGGCAAGACTGGGAGAGATATAGAGATTGTGGGGTGGGGGCAGTGATGAGAGTGGGAGGAGTTATTCCAACTGGTGAAACAGCAACAGGTGGCTAATTTGGAATGAAAGTAGTAGAAGGAAGGAGATGGGCTGGCAAAGGGATCTTGGAGAGAATGTCATCTTTCTGTGATAAGCCCTCAAAAGGAGACACCTAGCTGATGCTAATGCACATAGAACATGCCCAATAAATGTGCAGTTGAATTGACTTAAACTGATGAAGGCTGTGACAAGATAGCGAGTGACACAGCTCTACTAGAATAAAGGTTTTTAACTTCCAGACCAGTAGCTATCTGAAGTACTTGTAGACTGGAAAAGATATTTTCACTCTCAATCCACTCCATTAAAGCATATTGCAATGACTAAATTAAACCAATACTCTGGTAACTTTCCAAATAGGTATTTTATTGTTACATTCATCAAGTTTCCTGGGAGTTTGAGATAGTGGAAGTGGTCTTTTTCTTGATCTATCTTCTAGTGTAGTTATATAGTTGATGAAGATACGAAAAAGAGAGAGTAATTCTTATAGTCTAGCCCTTTCTAGGACTTTATTAACTTTATTGATGGGACTTAGAAAAGCATGCTATTTGTCAAAAGTCCTGACTGAAACAACAACCACCACTGTCATCGCCTTTTCCCAAAGTATTCAACCCAATATCCAAGGTAAGGGGGGAGAGGGCATAAGGGTGATAAACCCCCCCAAATAGATCCCTCAGTCTTCATGATCTGAGGTCCAGTGGATTTGTGCTGTTCAAGGCAGGGAAATCCAAACACACAGTTGGGTGGTATTAGGAAAAGAGTCTTAGCGCAGATTAGTGACAGTGAGGATTCTGTGGAAAGGGAGAGACTAGCTCAAAAATAGTTACAGTTTCTAATTTAGCTCCCAGATTGTCACTATCTGGTCTTGCATAGTGGTATAGAAGAGATGGCAGCATATGGGGCCCAAGACATTCCAGCCAAGCCCTGTCAGGAAAGACAGCAAAAGCAATGACAGCCGAGCCAGTAAGGTTTGCAGGAAATCGACATGTTAGTCCTGTTCAGTAGCAGGTAGCGGCATGAGGCAGCTAGGTGTCTTGCCTTCATCTTTATGGAGTTCCACTCCATATGCCATGAAATGCTGCAGCCCCTTCTCACTCTGCCATATGCTTTACAACACTGCCCTCCCCCTTCCCCCTAACACACCCACACACTCTGTATTAACATTCTCTGGGCTCCCTCAAATAGGATGCTTCAGATATGCAAGGTAAAATGAAAATGGTTGGTAAATGGATGATTTTATTGAAAACATGATGTAATGGCTGGTAATAGTGGTCAGCAAGGTCCTGGTAAAAGAATCATCTCTGAACACTCTAGGATTAATTTTAAGGCAATAGACATTTATTAAGTGCTCTGGGAATACAAAGGTGTTTATATACCATAAAGGGATTAATGGATGTTAACACCTTATTAATTCCCCATTACCTCATACCCTGTGACAATATTCTGTGCCTACATTAACTGAAGTGGGAGGAACATCATCCTCTAATACACAAAGATGAAAAATAAAGATTCTGTCCTTAAAAACATTATATTCTACTAAGGGAAAAACATGTTGTATACATTTTTTTTAATGCCACAGACCTAGGCTTTTGTAGATGTGTCACTGACCTTTTTGGCAGACTGGTAAAGCCTATGTACCCTTTCTCAGAAGAATATTTTGAAATGCATAAAATGAAATTCAATAGGTTTATAAAGAAAACCAAAGGTTAGCAAAAATAAAGTAGTAATTTTTCCCCATCCAAAGTCAATCTATGGACTCTAGTTTAAGATCCTCTGTTCTAATATCTTCACAGAAGTATTGACATGGGTGGGGAAGGGGGAGATTACACACAGACTTAAAAACCTTAAAAATCCCTTTGCCCTGGAGCCCTTGAAAAGACTTCCTGCCAGTAGTTTTTAGGATGTATAAAAGAAAGGGAAAGAGAACTCTGTTCACCATGCCAACCACAGTGAGCTATTGGCAGCTGTGTTGAGGACTCTTTAAGCATGACTGCTTCTGCAGCAGTGACCTGGACCTCTACCTGCTATGACTGGAACAGCATAAGAAATGTAACTCAAGTCCCACTAAGATGATGTCAAGACCTCTGAGACCAAGATTCCTACCTACTATTCCTATTCCTTTCACCACCCAAGGATTGTGGGGAATGTCACTGGAGATGTTTTCCATTTTGGAAAATGTTTTGAAGGACTAGCGTAGACAATCAATCAGATGAAGCATTCCAATGAGTAGTTTCTAATAGATATGTTCTTGGTCTTTTTAACATAATAATGTATATGTGGCTAGATTCTGGATTGTTTATGAAATGATATGAAATATAAAAGGTTGGTCATCTGGAAGAGAATTTCCCAGATTTCCTGAGTAGGATTTCCAGAAAAAGAGATGAGTAATTTTCTTGTCATATGCCTTT
Organism: Gymnobelideus leadbeateri; assembly: GCA_011680675.1. NCBI lineage: Eukaryota > Metazoa > Chordata > Mammalia > Diprotodontia > Petauridae > Gymnobelideus > Gymnobelideus leadbeateri. Next base: position 233,202 of record WOXC01004902.1, on the reverse strand, counting down.
ATCGCTAAAGAATCCAGCACCACCCCATCATTCCCGTAATTCCAGGAAAGTTTGTGGTGATGGGAATAGGGAATAATTTAGAAGCTTGTCAGTGAGCAGCCCTCTTATGAGTAACAGGGAAAGCCAACACACCCACATTCACATTGAATACCCTCTGATGTACCCACTGGTGGCCCAAACCTGGTGGCCCAAACATGCACTATACTCCTTAGCTATTTAGAAAATTAGACAAGTCTCATACCATTTTTCTATAGGTTGCAGGAAACATGGTCGTGCTATATGTGGATGGGTATCACTTCACCAGCCACCACCACATCTAGTACATACCACCTGTGCATCCAAGCAAGTAACTACAAAGCATATACAAAATAAGAAAAAATAATTTCTATTAGAGGAAATAATAATAGTCCAGGTTTTAAATGAAATAATTGGGCAGTAAATATAAATAGGGACTCAAGGAAGAATTTAGATTCCAAGGGGATCTTGTTTCTGTGTAATTTGGATTATTTGATGAAGAATTCTACCCATATTATAGATCTTAAACATAATTCCCCATTTTTGTCACATTATTCAAATCACTAATGTTATGGAAAAACAGAAAACAGCAGTTATGGATCAAGTTTCTGAATATATGGGGCCTGCAGTATTCACATGCCATCTCAGTGGGAGAGATCAGGATGAATATCTACTTAAATTTTGGTAGTGTAACATACGAACATGTGGAGTCATATTTCTTTTCCCATTAGTTCTTCATCTATTGTGCCTTGTGAGTTATATATTCTGATATGATCACAATTTACCATTTCCCCAACCATAGTTTCTCTTTTTAGTAAAGAGGATGTTACCACGCCAGTTTTATGCAGTATTGAAATGCCACTGATTATTGGCCAGATATGTGCTGGCACTTCAGGATTCAGTAATTTATATTGTTTATTTTCATAAAATAGTCATTGAATTCTTTATCTGTCAAATCAGCAGGTTGGACTTGATAATATCTAAGGTCCTTATGAGCTTTAAGTCCATGATCTAAGATTAGGAAGTATAGATGATTCATTGTAGTGATTATCTACATTGATAAAATTACAGATCCATTAAAAAGTATGAAAATATGGAATCATTCTAAAAAGGTTATTGTTAATTATTTGCATATTAATATATAATATATTATTAATGCATATCTATATTAATGCATATTATATTGATGATATGTTTATTATGTGAATACATATTAGTACAAAATATTCAATATATTTCTAGTGTAATATAAAAGTGGCATGATGTAGTGAATAGAGTGCTAGGCTTAGAATTAGGAAGATTTAGGTTCAAATCTAAATAATAGCAATAATAGTCTGCATTTATATATTCTTTAAGCATTGCAAAGCACTTTACATATGTTAATTCCTTTGACAAACCTGGGGAGATAGGTACTATTATTACCCACTCTTTTACTAATGAGGAAGCTGTTTGAGGTTGGATTCAGACTCAAGTCTTCCTTACTACTCTAATCCTGTAATCTCTCCACTGTGTTACATTTTGATTGGTATTTACCAGCTTTGTGGAGTTGCACAGCTTTTTTTGTTTTTAAAGCAACTCCCTAGGACTTATCTACTAAGGGCTAAAGTGATTGGAATTTATGGTGAAAGGAATTTCCATACAGAGAGTTCTCCATGAAGATGAAATCAGGAATCATCAAAATCTATTATAATGTGTACAATTCTTTTGTTGTTATTTAGATGTGTTTTTTTTTAATTGTTGTTGTTTGTTTGTTTGTTTGTTTGCTTTTTTTTTTGGAGGGCAATTTGGGGTTAAGCAACTTGCCCAAGGTCACACAGCTGGGTTTTTGTTTGTATGTACCTCAAGTGTCTGAGGTCTGAGGCCAGATCTGAACTCAGGTCCTTCTGACTCCAGGGCCAACGCTCTACTCACTGTGCCACCTAGCTGCCCCTTTAGATGTGGTTTTAATAGTTATACCTATAAAGTATTTTACAGTTTTATTGAACTATTTTTGAAAGTGAAGAGGGTCTAGGGTAGGGTTAGGGGTGCTTGAGACCCCCAAATACCAACACACCATGTCCTGACAAATGAATTTGACACAAATCTTCTCTCAAACAAAGAAAAGCAATTTATCAAAAGTTCCCCTGTACTGGACACAGAGCAAGTCTGTGCTAGAAAATTCTATGGTGCTCTCATACCACATGGTGGCAAAATGTGTATTATATACAGAAAGGTTGTGGGAGGAATCTGGGGGTGGTGTAGAGGAAGAGTTTGGGGAGGGTCTTCAGGGGGAGTTAATGAGGTAAATGAATGGTTAAGGGTGGGAAGTTGCTGGAGGCTACCTTGAGCTGACCAATAATGGTGGGCCAGACCAGTTCAAGGGTGGATTGATATTTTGACAGGCTGCAGAATGAGAAGTAGATGGTCAATGGAGGGCTAGGCTACTAACAGAGGTCTAGGCCCACCACAATGAAAGGTTCATGGCCTCATGAAAATGCCTCATCAACTGGGAAGATTCAATCAGAGTTCAAAGGGATTCCCAGAGCCTGTACCTCATCAAAAGGACCATAATTTCATTGGTAGAAAGTACTCCCAGTGAGGAACCATCAATTACTAATGTAGATCCACAACTGTTCTGCAAATAATAGTCTTAGAGAGTTGCCTGGGAACATTGAGAGGGTAAATGACTTCCCAAGGTAACATCTCTAGCAAATGTCAGAGGCAGTATTTGAGCCCAGCTTGTACTGAGTCTAAGGTTCTAAGATTAGTTCTCTATACATTCTGTCACATACTTCAATACATTAAAAAAAAAAAAGCATCTCTTTTTAATTCCATGAGTTAAAATGCATTTTTATCAGATCTTACTCTAAGGACAATACATACTTTTGTTTAAGACATAGCTATGGTTTTAAAAAAAAGGGTCATGACTTAGAACTAGGCAAGGTGGCTTCTAATCATTCTCTGCCAGTTCATACCTGTGTGAGTTTTAATAAATCACTTTAACTTTTTTCCTTGTGATTCATTTTCTTTATCTGGTAAATATGGGTATTCATGTTTGCACTATATCCTTCAAGGAAATACTATAAAGGTCAAATGAAATAATATGGATTAGGGCTTGGTAAAACATAAAGAAATATATTGCCTTGAAAATATACTATAATATATAATATAAAATATAATAATTTATTGTTGTTGGTGTTTTTCTTCTTCACTATTATTATCAGCTTTAGACTTATCCTTTCCCCTAATAGTTACTGTTTGGGTCTTAACAAGAAGATACTGCAATCCTTTTGAGTAGAAAGGGGGTGTTACTTGGAGTCAGAATGCCTAAATCCAAATCCCAGTTTACCTCTGATAAATTACTAAAGTCCTCTAAGCCCAAAGTGCCACATCTACATGACTAAAAGGGTTGGACTAGATGACCCCTCCCATGAAATCATAATTAGATTTCCTGGGTTTTAAAGACTTTAATTTTGACATCTGTGAAGGCAAATAGCATATAAAATTTAGGGTAAGGAAGCTAAAATCAGGAAATAGATGATCTCATCACTTAGCATTTTTATAGTGAATTACATACATAAACACATATGAAGGCACAAATACACACAATTGTCATGTGCCTCCCAAAAGAAACTTGGTAATATCAATATCATCTTATCAAATGTTGTCTTTTTTATCTTTTTTAGCTCTCTTGAGGGGTGGGGTGGGGTGGAAGGAGCATAACTATTTGATTTAATGAGACTTTGCTTTAACCATTAAGCACCTGACCCAAACTATTAAGAATAAGAATAACAAGAACTTCTCCCATTTATATTGTGTTTTAAGGTTTGTGAAGTACATTATGTATATTGATACTTTTTTTTTTTTTTTGCTTTTTGGAGGGCAATTGGGGTTAACTAACTTGCCCAAGGTCACACTGCTAGGTTTTTGTTTGTGTGTGCATTAAGTGTCTGAGGCGGGATCCGAACTCAGGTCCTTCTGACTCCAGGGCCAACGCTCTACTCACTGCACCACCTAGCTGCCCCTGTATATTGATCCTTACAGCAACCCTGGGAGGGAGGTATTATTATTGCTCCAATTTAAAGATGAGGAAACTAATGCAGGCAGAGGTTAAGTGGTTTCCCTGGGATCACACAGTTAGTAAATATTCTAGGTAGACAAATTCAGTTGTTTTTCATTTTCTTTTTTTTTTTTAATTCAAAGTCTGTTATGGTATCTACAACTCCACCTAGCTGCTTTTATGGTTCTTTACTGTCATCTTAAAATTTTGTGTGTGTGTGTTTGTGTGTGTGTGTGTATGCATGAGCACGCAATATATGGGGGATAGATGGGAAAAAGCATGAGGGATGGAGTAGCTTGGGAATGGATATGAAATTTTCCTTGGTCTAATGCTTAGTACAGTGCCTGGAACATAACAAGAATGCTCATTGAAGAGCTTATGAAAACTCTTAAGCTAAGCAAGCTTAGGCTACAGGCAACATGAATACTAGCACAATGCTAACCCAGAATTTCCCTGTTAAACTGCAAGTATATATATAAAGTCTGGAGTAGTAGAAAGGACATTGAACTTGGCATCAGGAAACTTGGGTTCGAATCCTGATTCTGACAAATATTAACACTTGAGCTAACTTCTGTTCTGTTTTGTTTTATGTGCTGTTTTAACATGAAAGGCTTACAACTTATTTTTGTTTTGTTTTAAATTATGGAAAAAAAAAACCAGGCAGGGAACAAGGCAAAGTAAGATGAGTTTTTAATTGATCCAGTCTTTAAACTGTCATTAAACACCAAATTATTTGAGGCTGGTAAAAAAGACTTAATGTTCTGATTGTTTAGGCATTCATATAATAAGGACTCTACTTATATAGTTCTTTGGGGATTTAACAAGCACTTTCATGGAAGGACCCCATATAATAGGTAGCACAAGTACTATTATACAGGTGGCACAATAGCTAGAGTGCAAGTTCTGAAGTCAGGAAGATTCATTTTCCTGAGTTCAAATCCAGCCTCAGACACTTTACTAGCTGTATGACTCTGGGCAAGTTACTTAATCCTGTTTACCTCAGTTTCCTCATCTGTAAAATGAGCCGGAGTAGGACATGTCAAATTACCTCTAGCATTTTTGCCAAAAAAAAACCCCAAATGGGGTCACAAAGAATCAGACAGAATGGAAACAACTGAACAACAAGGATGAGGAAATTAAGGATCAGAGAAGTTCTCTCAATTGTCTATATTCATACAGTTAATAATTGTCAGAATCAGGATTTGAACTCAGGTTTCCTGATGCCAAGTCCAGTGCCCTTTCTACTATTCCACACTAAATGTACTTGCAGTTTAAAAGGGAACATCTGGATTAGCATTATACTAGTATTCATAGAGCTGATAGCCTATGTTTGCTTTGCTTATGAGCTTTAAGGCACTTATTTGGTGTTAAAGTACGTGTTTGGTTTCTAAAATGCACCCTAATGAGGCAGAGGAACTCTGCACATGTACTGGAACCTGTCTCCAAATGCAGAGTTGGAATTAACAATTTTGGCATCCAGGGCAAGCATTATGAAAAGGCCTTCAAACTCATTGTGTAATTCATGATGTGAAAATTAAACCAAATTTAATTAAGTTGTAGGGAGAATTAGTTACTAGAATCACTCATCAGTTAGAATCTCTGATTTGGGATATATCTTGGAAGTCATCTTATTCATTCCATGGGATCATCTCTTTCTTCTCCAACAGAGAGGCCTGGGAAGAATGTACTGCAAAGGAGGGAAGAAAGGTAGTAGCAGGATTATTTACTGTAGTTAGAAGGTGGAAGAGAGGCTGGTCTACTTAGAAAAGGCAGAGAGAGCATAGGGGAAGATTAAGGGAAGAGTCAAGAAGAGGTAGGTTATGGTGGGAAAGGATGGATGTATTATTTCATGCTTTCCATAACTACACAGGAGCTACCCAGAGCCCAGTGTCTGAGGAAATATGGTAGGTGAATCCCTGAAGGAAAAAGTGTTTCATTAGCCAATATTTTGACTGAAAATCCAGGCTCCCCTCTTCCTACTGTGGCAAAAATATAGGTGTGTTAAGTCTGTGTGTCCTCTACCCTTCAGAGCCTCTTGGCAAAACCCCAGTAAGGCTTAGACTTTCTCTTCCTTTCCTTTCCCATCTACTCTTAGTTCACCAAAAGCTGACTGTGCACTGAAACCACCAGGGCCTTGTGGTCACATAATGTAACATTTTCCTGTGTTGTGTTGCACTTTGTTGTGTTGTTTTGTGATCAACAACTGGCATCACGGCAGCAGCAAAGCTCCAGATTGAAGCTCACTTTCCTGAATCAGCGGGGTCAACAGCCGAGAAGCATGTGAATATTGTGCACTTGTCAATATTTGAGCACATCTGCTTAGTTCCCTCGCAAAAACCATGGGGAGAAACTGGCTCACATTGTGCCATGCAATGCTGTTCCCCTGCTCTAATTGTCAAATCTGTTGAGTGCTTTTCTCAAGCACACAAAAATTAAAAATTACTATCCTCATTCATGATTAATTCAGTTGCAGTGCTGCACTGTGTCACACTGCATTTTTTAAAGTAATTGTTAAATTCTACCTCATAATCAGAGCAGTTTTAATTAACTTTTTGTCAGTTAATCTTTTTTTCCTCATACATTTTCCATATCTGGTGTATTTGCTGCCTCTCTGCCATGGGGTTTTGCAGTCCCCTTGATATGAATGCATAATCCCTATTAACGCCAATGGGTGTTCCATGGGTTTGTTGAGAGAATAGACCTCCTAGGCTCTATTCCGCTCATATTTTCCATATGCCTTGGACTTTGATGTCATTTGCATTAAACAGCTGGAGCCGTGTTCTCATTTACAAGCAGGAGAAGTTAATGCTTGCCTCTTTCTCCTAGAACTTGTCCCCTTTCCCAAGGAGCCTAATGGCACACAGAGCAAGGTGAGGAAGTTGAAAGGTAGGTGAAGCCTAGCCAAGCAAAAAGATGCTCTTCGAAATGTGGAACAAAACCATCCCTTTGTTTTGGCGTTGGGAGACATGACCTCAGTCAGTGCTTTCCAGCATGCCTGATACTTACTCAGAAAATTTTCTTTGGCCTCTCTGACCTTAGCAGGATTACAGAGGCCACACATCCATGTGGATAAACACCTTTTTGAATGATATCTCCAATGTATTAGGCATAGGTATGCTCACTATCAACTTGAGGCATGCATGTCTTATCTTTCTATCTGCTTCCCCCCAACAATTATTTGTATAATTTGCACATCACAGAGAAAATCCCTCTTTTCAGTAAAATTTGTCTTTCTCTATATGAGGGAATGTAGTGTGTTGTGTCTTCTTTCCTTCAATATACCTATCCTGAAGTGTAGAGAAAATTTAACACAAGGCTGGCTAGGGAGTACAGTGAGTAGAGTGCCAGCCCTGGAGTCAGGAGAACCTGAGTTCAAATCCGACCTCAGACACTTAATACAAAACTAGCTGTGTGACCTTGGGAAAGTCACTTAACCCCAACTGCCCTCCAAAAAGCAAAAACAAACAAACAACAAAAAAGAAAATTTAACATAATTTTTCCTTCAGCTGACTAGAAGAAGGTAAGGAGAACCTAGATTTGAGACAAGAATGTTACTTTCTCTTGATATTTTTTTTTGGCCTTTTTCTTTTTTTGGAGGGCAATTGGGATTAAGTGACTTGCCCAAGGTCACACAGCTAGTAAGTGTTAAGTATCTGATGCCAGATTTGAACTCAGGTCCTCCTGACCTCAGGGCTTGTGCTCTGCTTACTGTGCCACCTAGCCGCCTCTCCCTTGATATTTTTGAAGCAAATATCCTAGTAATAGAAATTTAGATACTTCCTGTGTATATATTATAATTTTCTTTCAGGATTGTAAATTTGAAAGTGTTTTTTTTTTTTCGCTTTTTGGAGGGGAGTTGGGGTTAAGTGACTTGCCCAAGGTCACATAGCTAGTTTTTGTGTTAAGTGTCTGGGGCTGTATTTGAACTCAGGTCCTCCTGACTCCAGAGCCGGTGTTCTATTCATTGAGCTGCCTCGCCACCCTGCAAGTGTTTCTTTAAGATTGGGAATAAGGATGAGCCACATGATTCAATAGAAAAAGTTCTGGTTTTAGAGTCAATGGAGCTAAGTTTGATTTGGTTCAGTCACTATCTATGTGATCTTCAGGAAGACATCTCAACTCTCTGGGCCTCACTTTTCTGAACTGTAAAATGAGGACCTTAGACCATATGACTTCTAAGGCCCTTTCCAGTTCTATATCAGATTAGTTAACATATGCAAAGTGTTTGGCAAACCTTAAAGCACTTTGTATCTATAGGATCTCTGATTCTTATCCCATAAGGACTGTCTCTTTACAGACCTAGAACTGAAAATATCTCAGTGATATGAAAATACATGGCTCTTAGATACTTGGGACATTTTAAATATGCTTTGACTGATAGAGTTGATAAGTCCCAACGGCTTGTCGTGGGACCAGAAGCAATTTTTCCTAGTTAGAAATAACATAAGAGACCTAGGGCCATGGTGGGCCTTGGTTGAGTCCATTACCTGTTGTTGTCCTCCTTCTCTTCAGCTGTTACCCTTTGCTTAGGCAATGACCCCTCAACACCCTTTCCTCCTCAGTTACTAAAACTGCCTCTGTGGTTGGCAGCTTCTTCACCTTTGCTACCAGTGGTGCCATCTTCACCTCTCCCTTCACCCCTACAGTAGCTGATTTTTCATTTGCTTATTTTGTCTCTGTTGCTGCTGTGACTGGTGGGGGTTCCGTCAGCTTCCCTTTTGGTTAGTGTCATGGCCAATAATTCCATACTAATTCCACCTGACTCTCACCCCTCTACCACACCCAACTTACCTGATCACTAGAAATGAAATGTGGTGTGTGTGTGTGTGTGTGTGTGTGTGTGTGTGTGTGTGTGTGTGTGTATGCGTGCGTTTTCCCATAATATGTCTGGGTGTGGTGACAGGGTCATTCTTTAAAACAAACAAAACACGGATTTTCAATCAATCAATCAGTATTCATTTAGTAAATACCAACTATTTTACAGGCATTGCCTACTAATGCAAAGAATTAAACAATCCTATTTTCAAAGAAATGATATCCTAATGAGGGAGGGGCTTTTTATTGTTGTTCAGTCATTTAAGTCATGTCCAATACTTCATGACCTCATTTGAGGTTTTCATGGCAAAGGTATTGGAATGATTTTCCATTTCTTTCTCCAGCTCATTTTACAGATAAGGAAACTGAGGCAAACAGCATTAAGTGACTTGCCTAGGGTTACACAGTTAGTAAATGTCTGTGACCAAATTTGAACTCAAGTCTTAGAGGCCTGGCATTTTATCTTCTAATCACCTTTTGAGAGGATTCATTAATGAAAGTCCTTGTTTTCATGCATGGAAAAGTAGAAAGTTCTCTGGCTCTGGCTTTAGAGGACCTGGGTTCAGATTCTAACTGCAATCTTCATTATCTGTGTGATGTTGGACCAGTCACTGAACATCTCACTTCCTTCATCTGTAGAGTAAGATGGTTGGACTACATGGTATCTAGGGTGTCTTCTAGTTTTAGAGCTATCATGTATGATCTATGAACAAAATACCAGGCTCTTCCTGCCAAATATTATCTAGACTACAGTGGTATAAATATACCATCAATTCATTACTTTATTCTAGCATTTAATGACTTCCACAGGCCTGTAGATTCCACCTTATCTCTTATTACTCCTCTATGTAGTCAAATGCTCTGTTCCAACAAAAATGATCGATTTACCATCTTCTTCGTATGCTTTACTCTTATATTTGCTTATACTGTTGAATACTTTTCCCTTTCTATCCAAATCTTACCCAACTTTCTGATGCTAATTTTAATCACACTTTCTAAAAGTTTTTCTATCCTGCCAGAGTGCATTGTTCATTCCCTCCTTTAAATTACTTCTCTTTTGCTGCTGGATAGTTTTTGCCTTTTCACTTGTGTATGTCTTTTATCTCCAAGTAGATTCTAAACTCCTTGTACTCCAGGGCTGTGTCTTCCATATTAAATCTCCTTGGATTCATTTCCAGTGCCTAATACAGACAATAATAATCCATCTTTATCTCTCTCTCTCTCTCTATCATCTATCTATCATCTATCTTCCTATTTATATATATACACACATAATATATAGATATACAGATGAATACATATTCATCTCCATATACACATATATACCTGTATGTATATATACATATACATTTGTTGAAGAATGAATGTATACATTTGCATAATTTTATACTATTGATTTTAATTTTTTATGAATATAGGATGATTAAATCTATAGCTAGTTCAGTAAGATTGAGCATAATTGTAAAGGAAAGAAGGAAGAAGGAAGCAAGGAAGGAATAGCTTACAGATCTGTGGAGTTGATAAGCATATTTAATCAATTAATTATTTTTGTTTGTTCTTGTTTTATATCAGGGAGAAAGGTAGCAGCCAAGAGTAAAAACTCAAATATTGGTAGCAAATTGGCACTCCAACATAACAACCTGGTTGTTGCTCACTTGGTACTTAATTGTAGGCCATTCAACTGGTTACCCTTACTGCTGACATTATCTTTGTGGGATACTATACACTCACAAATATGTAATTATAAGTTTTTTATAAAAAAATAGAAATGATGGCAGGGGATTTAAACTTAGGGAAATCAGGAAAGACCTCCAGGAGGTAGCGTTTAATCTGAGTCTCAAAAGCATCTTAGGGATTCCATGAACCAGAGGTGAAGAGGGAAAGCATTTCTGACATGAGGGATTGAGAAATAGCCTGTGTAAAGTCCAGACAATGGAAGACAAAATGGCATATACAAGAAACAGTAAGTGGGCCTTTCGACTAGAGTATAGAGTCCATGAGGGAGGAATGTATAATGAGTCTAGAAAGACTGATTGGAACTAGGATTGTAAATGGTTTTGAATGCCAAACAGAGGAGTTTGTATTATATTCCAAAGGCAACAGGAGTTCCTATAGCTTCTCATCTAGGGGTAATGACATAGTACAACCTATGTTTTAGGATTTGGCCACTATGAGGAAGATGGATTGCAGAGTCTAGAGTCAGGGAGGCCAGTCAGAGGAGATAATAGTTCAGGTAAAGGGTGATGAGTCCTTTAACAAAGAGTAGTTGTGTGAATAGAGAGGGACAAACAAATTAAGAGACATTGAAGATAGAGAATTGGTAAGACCTTGGTAGGTCTTATAAGACTTGTGAAGTATGTGACAGTAAAGATATGGGAATTATTTGAATGGTGCAAACTCAGTTGCCTAGAAAAATAATGAAAAGTTACAAGTTGATTTGTGTTTAGGGGAAAATAAAAAGGGTTCTGTTGTGGACATCCTGAGTTTGAGGTGCCTGTGGTGCAGTGAATAGAATACCAGCTCTAGAATCAGAAGAAATGGGTTCATATCCTGACACTTACTACCTGTGTCACCTCGGGCAAACTGCTTCATTTCTCTGGGTCTGTTTCCTTAACTGTAAACAAAAAAAAAAAAAACCCAAAACAAAACAAACAAACACAAACCATTGGATTGTAACAATTGGCCTCTGAGGACCCTTTGAATTTAAGCTCTATAATCGTATGGTCATGTGTCCAGGAGTCAGTCAATAAACACCTACTATGTGCCAGTCATTGTGCTAAGCACTGGGAATACAACAAAAGGCAAAAGCTCCCCAGTTGTCAAGTAGCTCGCTCTCCAAGGAGGGAGACAATACACAAACAACTATATATAAATTATATATATATTCACACACATACACATACATACACACATAAATGCCCACACATATAGACACATGTGTACCCACATATATGAAATTAGAGATAACCAATAGAGAAAAAAAGAGAGAGAGAAAGAGAGAGAGAGAGAGAGAGAGAGGGAGAGAGAGAGAGAGAGAGAGAGAGAGAGAGAGAGAGAGAGACTGAGAGACAGAGAGAGACAGAGAGAGAAAGAATAAACAGAAAGATCCTAGGAAAGTAAACTGTGACACAGCCGTGCATGCATAGTATGAGGAACATAGGTAATGATCTTGCAAAGGGGACCTGCCAAGGATCATTCTGACAGGTTGGGAAGAGAACCACTACAGAACAATATCATGAAAGCACAGGGAGATTTTATCAGATATAAAAAATATATTTTCATGGCTAAATATAAAATATATTTTCATGGTTAAGGTAATTGATCATAACAGTTTATGGGCAAACCTTGAATATTACCTGGTAATCCATTTTAACAGTTTACGTAGTCACCTAACCAGTAGTATGGTTGGTTTAGAAATCAACTTTTAAATCAATAGCTAATTCAGACTTTATGTTCTTACCTATCTGGATAATGTTGTTCATGGGGTTCCTTGAGCTCCTTGAAGGTCGGGACTCATATAGTACCTGATACACCATAGGCACTAAATAAATGTGAACTGATTGATTGATTAATATAAAGTACAAAATGAATCTGAACTGTTTTCCCTTGGAAGTCTTCCAGCAAAGTAAATACCAAAAATACTTTTATTGGTATGTATCTTCATGAAATCCTAGGTTAGTAGCTCAACCCTTCCTATATATTTAATTTTCTTTGGTAAACAGCCTGAATAAAAACATCCTGGTAAAAAGCTCTGAAGAACTCAAAATTCCAGGAAGATTTTCATTTCTAAATCTTTCTATGGGGAGAAGGGGGTGGGAAGTTTGAAACTCAAGAAAAATGTGTTCCAGGGACATATTTCATAATATTTAATTAAAATGCATTTAGCTATGTTATAAAACATTAAATTATTTCCTAGTTGTATTAGTTACTAAAAATAAATGGCCAATAAATTGTAGATGATAAAATTTATAAACCATTTTGATATGAATACCCTCCATATTTTAGGCAATAAAAATATAAGGAGGCAACAAACTGAACATGAAAGAACCACAATTGACCTGATAATTTTCTTTTTCTTAAGATAAAAGATGCTTCTTCACTTATTTTAAAGCTACCTTTAATTTTTTAAAATTTTGATTCAATTTTCTTCTCAGCCTGTGAAAGAAATCACTTTCATTGATGATCACATTGAACAGCTGTGCTTTGAATGCAGGGGGTGGGGGCCTGAAGAACAGAGGTTATATGACATGTTTTCTGAACCTAATAAAATAATTAATTCATGAAGAAAACAGCATATTTACCTTCTGAGTCTAAATATTAAGAAACAAATGGTCAGCAACACTTTGCACTTGGATTATTTTTCAGACAGAAGCCAAATATTTGAACCTTTAATGAGTGTGTACAGAAGCAAAATACACTTAAAGAAATTTAACCTGAAAATGGAAGTGTTAATGATAGAAACTAATCTGAATCTGAAGGTTTCTACTTAAGAATCTCTATGATTTTTCATTACATAATGGTTTAGTTTTTGCTTATCACTGGCATTCTATTTAGCAGGTCTGCTTAAAGTTTATCAGGAATCCTAATTACACAAAAGGTCACAATGTCAGGGTCCTGAGAGATGCACTCAGTTAAGAAAAGAAGGGCAAATTAAATTTTATTACCAGCTAATAAAATAAAAGCTCTCAGGGCAAATAAACCCGTATGGGACCTAATTGAGCCTAGTGCCTTTTCAGCTTCATGCACTCAATGCATTATTGAGTCTGTGGGACACAAAAGCATTTTTAATACGCCTGAAACTTGACCATCTTAGCTGTGATTATCTAGTTGGCACATGGCAGTGGAAGGGATGCTAGGCTTCTAAATCAGCAAGCCTGGGCTAAGGCTTCAGAGCTGTTACTGTTTGAAAGTATTAGCTGAGAAGAGAACAAACCTCCACCAAAAATAAATAGCTATTGTATGGACAGCAATGGAGTTTCAGGATCACAAGTAAATAAAATAATGCGTCCTCTTACTCTGTGCCCCTGCGAAGGTACAATTTGCAGGATTTTTATTGGCGCCCTGCCATAGTGATTTTCATTTATCTGCCTCAAAGCACCATTTCAAAAAGTGCAAAAGCATGTTGTTGATGGAGTGGATTGTTTATAGCTGAATTGAGGGTTTCAGAACAATGTGCATTGTGATAATGGGATGGGGAGGGGGAGAACTAGGAAGGCTGCAGCTGCAGTTTCTTGAAACTTGTGTCAACATCCCTGCTAGAAACAGAGAGAAATATTTATTTTGGCTTGCAAAATTTAATAAGCAAATCTTTATAAACTGTATTAAGTGACAAGGATTACAAAAGCCATAAAGTCGACTAGGTCTTTATTTACTGAGACACTTCCCCAGCACATTGTGCCCATATTGCAGTCTCCTTTATAGTCTTGGGTTGGGTAATGGGCTCTGCTACCCAGGGGTGATTTTGGGAACAGTAAATCCTGGGCCTCCTCCATCCCATGTGGACCATAGTTATTTTAACACCACTGCAGTTAAGTATCTTAGTGTGTAAATTCTAGCACAAAAGTTTGCTTTCTAGTTGTTGTTTTCCCCTTTCCTTTTTCAAAACAGAATAGCAAATAACTATAAAAATAAAGGGACTGTTTATAAAATGACCAACAAGAATTACTGAGCACTACCTTTTACTTTACAATAGTAGACATTGAAACAGCCAACAATATAAGGAATTCTAGAATAGCAAACTAAGTTTCTGAAGAGAAGAGAGTATCAGAACAGCTAAATACTATTCCTCTTAAAAATATTGTTGTCTTTTTATTTTGATTAAAAAAAAACATTATTGATGTGTTTTTACAGTGCAGTTACAGAATACTCCCATGTTGTGAGAGATCTCTTGTAACAAGGTAAAAAAGTTAAATAAAACTAACAATAATAATACAGTGATCTCATATGAAAGGATAGGTAACATTTTACATTTGTAGCATCCTCTACACTTCCATTAAAAAAATTAGCAGAAAGCTATTTTTTTCTCCCTCCAAATCTTCAACCCTTTGATAAATGCTAGTAAAAATATGCATAGTAGAGGAAAACAATTTCCTCAATTGCTGTATACAAATATATGTGTATTATGTAGATATATATACACATACATGTATATGTTTTATATCTTTCTATTTCTTTCTATCTATCTATCTATCTATCTATCTATCTATCTATCTATCTATCCATATATGAAATTCTGTACCCAAAATCCATTACTTCTCTGCTGTGGAGACCATGTTTCATCATTAATTCTCTGGAATCATGAACGGTCATGGTATCAAGTATAGTTCTTATAGTTTTCAAAGTTATTTTTACAGTTTAGTGGTAATTGTAAAATTATTATCTTCAGGATTATGTTTATTTAATTTTTATCAGTTTGTATAAATTGTCAAAATTGTTCATCTTTATGTATATGTTATAGTATAAATTGTTCTGATTATGCTGACTTTACTCTGTCTTACTTCGTATGTCTTTCCATGCCTTTCTGAAATACTTTGTTTCCTCATGTCTTACAGCACCATAGTCCTCTATCATATTCCTTATACCATGACTTAGTCAGTCATTTTCCAATTGATGGGTACCACCACAGTTTCAAATTTTTAGCCACCACAAAAAAAGCTATGTGTGTGTATACATACATCAGCATGCATGCATACATGCAGGTAGATACACACGTGTACACGTGTGTATATGTATGTATATGTATAAAGCAAGAAATATACACTCATATGTATCTATATAACTGTATATACATAAAAGTTCTCTTTTCTTCTCCCTTTGATCTCTTTTGGGTAAAGGCCCAGGAATATATATCTGAGTGAAAGGGTACATAATGGTTAGTAACTGTTTATGTATAATTCCAAATTGCTTCCCCCCACTCCAGAATGGTTGTATCCATCCACATATGTCCATGAACAGTTCATTGATGCTCCTCTTCCCTTCTGCCTCTCCAAAATTTATCATCTTCTGCTTTATATCTTTGCAACTCTGACGGATGAGTTTTTATACCACAGTTATCTCACCTTATCCCATCCCCCTCCTTTTTCAGCACAAAGAGGCATTAAACCATTCCTTCCAACAAAGAAACACTTTTAAGTTGATTCACAGGGCGATGGCATGTATTAGTAGATACTGTGTTTCATATCAATCATCCACCATTTTTCTACTATGAGAAAGCAGGCATGTTTTATCATCAATTTTCTCTAGGACTAAGTTAGTTAATTACAATTCTTAAGAATTTGGCAGCTTATTAATGTGGTTAGAACTTACATCATTCTAGTCAATATATATTTTATGATTATACTTTCTTTACTTTGTATCACCACCTAAAAAACTTCCCATGCTTCTCTGAATTCCTCATTTCTTACAGAACAGTTATTTCCTAATTTTTCACCTATATTATTCTGTTCAACTATTCTTTATTTTATGGGCACCTGCTTTGATTCCAGGTTTTTGCTACCCTTGAGTGCCACTAGGAGTATGTATGAATGTACATATGTATGTATATGTATACATATGTGTATATATGCATATGTGTATATATGCATATGTGTATATATATTGACACCCTCCTTGGGTTATAAAATTAGGCTATTTTCAATTATAGTACTAAAACACTCAACAATAAAATAAATGGTTATTGAAACCTCATTTTCTCTTGGTTATTTGGAAGGAGCACAGAACTCTGAGGAGAGCCATGAGCTACGTGACTGAATTAGGTAGACATGTTTCTGTAGTTCACAAAGATGGACCTTCTATATAATTCCTTAAGAAAGGTCTATGCTCCTAAAATTGACAATGGACCAAGAGAAATAGACCTGGCACAGAGTTTGGGATGTAGAAGATATAATTTTGTCCCTAACTCTCAAGAAGAACAGACTAAAATAGAAGGAAAGATAATTTTGTTGAACTTTCTTTCTAAACCAGAAATAATGGGAAGGGTATAGGGCAGATACACAGAAAATTTCCATTCCCTTCTTCTTTGGATTCCTGCCACAGCAGGCATAACTTTTGAGTTGTACCCATAAATCAAGTCATTACTATTACTACTAGAATTCAGTTGCAGCATGGGTTAAAGGGTATTTTGTGAACTGGTTTGGGTATGTCATCATTCTTCATAACACTATAGAGAAAAATGCTCTAGTTGTCCTATGATGAAATACAAATGATTTTTCAGAATTTAACCATTAAATTGGCAATTGCTTGTACTGATAAAGCACAGGTATAGCAGAAGGAGACCTGCATAATGGTAATATTATTTTAAACAAAAACATAATATTGTGTTAGTGTAAATATCATACATAAATGAATATAATTGCCTCTAACACAAAATTCAAGGGAATAAAGTCCAAACTCTTTAATTAAATCCAAACTTCTTTTCTAGACTTATCTCCAACAACTCTCTAATGGAACAGTGAAAAGAACACTGGATTTGGTGTTAGAACAACTATGTTTGAACCTCATCCTACTACTTAACTAGCTGTGTGGCATTAAATAAGTCAGGTAACCTTTTTGGGCTTCTGTTATGTCATCTGTAGATTCAGGGAGTTAGACCTGAGAATCTCCAAGGTCTATTTCATTAAAAAATCTATTTATATGACTTTTTTTTTGCTCTCTCAGTCTTTGACCTATATACTCTATACTTCAGCAAAGGTAAAATACTCACTAGTCTCTGAACGTGTCTCATGATTATCTGCTATTATTTATTTATTTTTTTGCCACTAAAAGCCCATTCACCACATCTTCCTCCTCCACATTCAAAGACTGAAATCCTTCCTATCCTTCAAGGATAAACTCTTCCTGAGAGACCTCCTCTATGATACCTTCTCTGACCTTGCCTGTAAGAAACAAACCCCTTCATTGAATCCCACTGCACATTGTGCCTCTCTGATAATCTTTATTGTATTCTGTTTTAGTTTTGTTAGTAATGGATTAGCTTCCCTATCTTTCTTGAGGGCAGGAAACCTGTTTCATTAACTCTTTTGTCAACCTTAGCACTTTATACAAAGTAGATTCTCAATGAATACTTGATTGAATCAAATTGCTTATATACCCTCATTAAGGCATTATTTCTTATTTTGGGTGTCTATAATATAAAAAATTATGGAAAAAAGTGAATTTCTGTACTTCTTTCACTTCCCAGAAGAAGCAAAGATAGTTTTGCTGTGAGAAAAGATTAAAGGGATAGGGAGAAAATAACTCACGTATGCAGGGTTTTTATTAGGAAGACACTGACCAGTTCAACATCTTCACTGAACTGAATTGAACAAGAAAAAATACCCAGAAATGCTTCAAGACTTGAAAACACAATCCATTAAGGCTAGAAAGTCTTGAGTTCATCTCATCCTACTTCATCTTTTGAAAGATCAGGAAATGAGCCCAGAGAAGTAAAGTCACTTGCCCAAGGTTCTATAAGAGATCAAAAGCTGGGTATTTGAGATTTGAATTCAGATTTCCTGGCTTCCTGGTATAGGAAAGTTCTCTATTCATTACGTAGCATCCAGTTAAGACACTATTGATGTTAACAGAGATTGAAACAGAGTATAGATTTATCAGGGCAATTTTATGTAACTGTGGATAAAGATCCAGGCCTGAGTCAGGAAGACATCTTCCTGAGTTCAAGTGTGACCTCAGACACTTACTAGATGTATGACCCTGGGCAAGTCACATAACCTTGTCTGCCCAAGTTTTCTCATCTGTACAATCAGCTGGAGAAGGAAATGGCAAACCACTTCAGTATCTTTGCCAAGAAAACCCCAGATAAGATGATGAAGGGTTGGACATGACTGAAATGAAACAACAATAGATTTATCAAGGAAAATTGCTAAAATTCTATCTGTGACTGTGTTAAAAATATAGTAATTCACTAAGTATGATGCCCATTTAAAAGTTAATATGCCTAATGACAAAAATGTGATTTTCTTTTTTTTAAAACACAGTGACTATAAAGAGAAATTCGCCTATATTAATGTCCTTTAGTACCATAATAATTTTTTCTCATTTCCAGGTCACAAAATTAATTCCAGTTCAAGTGGAATATTATCATGATCTGAGAGAACTCTCAACAAATGGGTTATTACTTTGATAATATATACCTGTTGATTTAATTCATGGCTTAAGTGCCTATATTATAAAAGCTGCACTCTTGAAGGCTTTCTCTGAATTTAAGGAAGGAATAAATAAATGAATAGATATGAAAAAATAATATATTCCTTTATTTTGGGGTTGTATTAGGAAGGACTTTCTGGATTTAAACAGAATGCTATTAAATCATATTAATAGAGTGAAAATATCAAAATATACCTGTTTTCTTCAAAGCAATTGAGAATTTATGCTTGAAGAGGTGTCAGTCTAGCATACCAACCCCCACCCCCACCCCCTCCACTAAGAAATTGCTCTAAAAAGCATGAAACTGAGATCTGTACAATAAGGACTTCTTTGTCAAGCATGTTCATTTAGAAACAGAGAGGGGGACTCTACATGCCAAATATTTGGAGTTAGATGCTGTTGTAGGTAATTAGTGAAAAAGACTGTATGTTTTCTTATCCACCTGCCAGCAGAAGCAGATGGCAACTTATTTCAGCCCATGTGACCTACAGATTCTGCAGGTTTGTTTGAATCCCAGAGGTTATGGCTATAGTAGAGGGAGTCTTTTTTCTTCCTCTAGGTATGGTTAATTCAGGGATGCAGATACAGAAATATCTCTCTTCCTTCTTTCCCTCCTACTGACTCATCCAGAATGATCTGAGGTTTTTCTTGAAAACACAAGGAGATTGTCTCTGGTTCCTGTCACTTAGAGGATGTGATAGAAGATGTTATCAGAAATATAAAGTGCTCTCTTTAGCTTGTTGTGAATGCTCAATGAAATAGGATTAGTCTTTTCATTTCAAGGGTGCAAACTTTTCACTGTTCAAACCCTGCTTAGATTTTAACACAGTTAAAGCCTTACACAGAGGGGAATCCAAGGAAGAGCTGATTCCCCCACCATAGGAGCACTCCCAGTGGGGCATCATAGCTAGTCTAAGATTTGGTCCTTAGGTGTTGCCTGAGGCACATAGAGAGTAAATGACTTGCCCTAGGACACAAAGCTAGTAAATTTCAAATAGTTTGAACTCTAGTCTTCCTGACCCCAAACCCAATACTCTGTCACTGGCTTTACATTTCATTGCACAGAACAGGATCTTCTACTCTAGATTAATATAATTACTCTTGTCAACACATTGATTTCTGGCAGGCTCTATTAACTAAATATTTATCTATCCACTTATGAAAAAAGTGCTCCATATTTTAATTCCATTAGCATCTCTTGAATGATACTAGAGTAGTCTTAGACTTCAAAACCCATCACATAGTGTTCTTAATCAAGGAACTGATCAAAATACAAATAGATTTTTGCATATAATTTCTTTGCTTAAAAAAACCCCTCTCTAATGTCTTAAACACATATAAGAGGAAAGAAAATGAGTACAAAGAGACATGGCATATTGTGTCTTTGTCACCTTAATCAGAACTTAATATGTTCTTGAATCTGTTAAGATGAAAAAGTAGCAACTAATAGGCATGTTTAGGGCCCCTATGATAACTGACAGCTGCAAAGTATATATACATATTTTCATTTGGTGGAAAGCTCTTCCAGAAGAAAATTAATACAGAATCACTCTTAAGGTCCTTCACTCAGAAGCCTGGTTCAGTCCAGATGTGTGGAAGTCTTCACATCAGAAGAACTCATATTTAACTAATACTGATTCAACTAATTCAACACATTCACCTAACCAGAAGGCTAGGTTGTCCCCAACACATCATCCCACAAATAAAGAAAAGAAATAATCATTTATTGAGCACCTCCTGTGTACCAGGAATTGTACCAAGCACTTTACAGATATCATCTCATTTGCTTCTCACAACTACCCTGTGAGTTAGAGGTTATTATTACCCCCATTTTAAATTAAAGAAACAGAGGTAGAAAGAGTTTACATATCTTGCCCATGATTACACAGTAAGCATATGAGTCAGGATCTGAAATCTTCCTGACTCTAAGTCCGTCACTATCTGCTGTGCCACCTAACTGTATCCAGTAGCTAGAACTGGAACAAATGGAACCAATGCCAATGGAATTGATAGTTCCATTCTTATTATAGATCCCCTTCTTGTTTTGGGCATAACCTTCCATGTATGGTCTTTTAAGGAGCTTGGTTTTGATAGGGTATGCAGTGATGAGATAATGTGTGTTTTCTGGACTCTTTCCCTTTCAGAGTAAATGTCCAAGTAAGATGTTCAAAAATCAAAAAGCTCAAACTCCTGGTTCTTTGTCCAGAAGATTCCAGGCCTTCATCTATCAGGTTGCAAATTGAGTTGGTATAACTGACATGCTTTAGATAGAAAAGATATTCAAGACATGGCTAGCAGAAAAAGCACTGAATGAGAATTTAGGGAAGGCTAATTCTACCTTCCCAGCACTTTAGCTTTAGAACCCTGGAACTTCATATTTCTGTCCTTCAGATAAGTCACTTGTAAACTGAGTAATTGCCTGCTCTCCTTACATTCCAGTGCTGTTATGGGCATCAGGTAGAATGTTCTATGTGACATGTTTTGAAAATTTTGGATGACTTTACAAATTCAAGGTAGTGTTATGTTATGGGAAAGAATGAGTTTTTGAGGACAAACTACTAATGCAGATCAGAATACTGAAAAGGACTTTAGAAACCATTTATTCCAAACCTTTCATTTTCAATGTTAGAAAGCTGGTGCATTGAGGTTCAATGATTTGTACAAGGGAAGAAAGGTAGCAAGTAGCAGAGGCAGGTTCAGAACCCAGTGTCTACTTATTCTAAATTCAGCCCCCTTTCCACTGTACCAGAGTAGGTGCCAATGAGTTTCCAAAATCCCATGGGAAGGGATACAGTTACATAAGGCAATCTAAATTGCTATCCATTTTTGTAGCATTGAATACTCCTGTAGTCTGTTCCAAAGGAACATAAGCTCATACAAACTCTGATGACAGTGGAACTGCACTTTGCCAATGGAGGCCGAGTTTGGTAGGAAGATCAATGGGTTAGATTCTTGAGGCTTTGCACAGTTCTATTTTTGAGAGCACAGAGGATCTTATTTATTAGAGTGTCTTTGCAGGAACTGTCAGTAAACATCTTTTCTTTGTTAATATTTAACCCACCAAGTCTTTCAAGCTTCCATCTTTTCCAGTCTCACAGTCCCACATGCTTTTTAATCCACTTATAGTACAAAACTGTCTCAATGGTGCAATAAAAGTCTGCTGTTTTATGACTTCCTTGAATTACTACCCTAACTTATAATTTGCCAGATTTTTTTTTGCCTTCATATCCCCTTCTTCACCGTAACCACATGAAAAATGTTACACCCAATGCATTTTCCTCCCCAAACTCTAATGCATATTTTTAATATACTAATAGTTCTTAGCCCAGAGAAATTGAGTCTTGCTGTCACCCACATTGTTTTATGCTATTTCAAACAACTCTAGGAAAGTTTCTATGCAAAAAAAGAAATAGAAAAGCTTAAATTTGACTTGATTTAGGATCCCACAAATCCCTTAAATCCCAAAAGGAGTTCATTCCAAAAGGAAGTCAACTGTAAAGTCAGACATTTGCTTTAAAGGAATATACGATCATAGATCTATAGCTGGAAGGGACCTCAGAGGCTATGTAGTCTAATCTCTTTATTTAAAGATGTGGAAATTGAGGTGTAGGGAAGTTAAATGACTTGACCAAGGTCACAGAGGTATTTCTCGTGGACACTTGGAATTCCTTTCTTGTTCTTTTTTTTTGTGAAACTATAAACACTTTCCTGAGTCTGACTAGATGGTTTCCAGGAACTCAGGACTGCTACTTTTGGAGTGGTAGTCACAGGCAACCTGACTTGATCCTAAATAAATGAAAGATTACCCTTTGGGCTTAAAGCTATCACATTTATTCTAAAAGGCAGATCAGTTCATAAGAGACAGCAGTCTAGTGGGTGAAGCCTTGCGTTTAAGCTTGCATCTTGACTTGGAGTCTTACTAGCTGTGTGATCCTGGGTGAGCCCCTGACTCTCCAGTCTTCTCCTTGAAAAATAAAGATATCAGCACCACTTATCTCATGGGGGTGTTGTGATGAAATGCATGTAGAATGTGGTATGATCCTGAAAGCTCTATAAAAATGTGATATTCTATTATCCAAGTCTTCTTTTGAATTTAGGAACCCTATTTTTAACCAGCAAATTGGAAGAAAGAGGGATAAAAGTGAGGATCAGTTGAATGGAAGGGAGTAGGTGGATATAGAATGCATCTTAACCAGTGTCTATCTTCTCTGTTGATGAGCTGGTTGGCTATTACGGTAGTGGGGAAAGTAGGGGGACCTGATGCAGAGCAGCAGCATGCATTCCAGTCTTTGTTGATCCTGTAGTTGATCCCTCAGTGGAAAGTAGTAAGAAGGTATATAGGAAGGGAGGGATTAAATTGGGAGTAGAGTCCCGTGCTTAGGTCCAGGCTTCCCTAGAAGGTAGCCTCT
The DNA here is from genome assembly GCA_011680675.1 of Gymnobelideus leadbeateri. Classification (NCBI taxonomy): domain Eukaryota; kingdom Metazoa; phylum Chordata; class Mammalia; order Diprotodontia; family Petauridae; genus Gymnobelideus; species Gymnobelideus leadbeateri. The sequence continues at coordinate 209,781 of WOXC01004902.1, read as the reverse complement.
TTTAGGTCCATGGTTCTAAGCTATAGCCAAGCTATAGGCAAACTTACCAAGCAGTTTGAATTATTTTGGGACTAAAGTCTAGCTAAGATAAAGTGAGTCACAAAGCAAACCTCATCAGTTTGACTTAAATAATGTACCTCATCCAGCAACCAATCCACCATCACCAATACCAAACAAATTTATTTGGCTCTTTAAGGTTTGGAAAGCACTTCACTTGTTATCTCATTCAATCCTCATAACAAACCAGTGAGTTGAGTACTATAATTATTCTCCTTTTACAAATGAGGAAACTTAGGCTGAAAGAAGTTAAATGACTTTCTCAATGTCATGCAGCTAAATAAATGACTGAAGCTAGATTTAAATTTAGATCTTTATAACTTTAAACTCTATCCACTAGTTCACCTAGCTGTCTCTAGGTCACAGAAATCACTTCCCAATTTGTGTACACACAAACCTTTGTCTCCAAAGTAGAGTGAGATCCTAGAACTGGCAGCTAGGTGGTATAGTGAATAGAGCACCAGCCCTGAAGTCAAGAGGACCTGAATTCAAATCCAGCCTCAGATTCTTGACACTTAACTAGCTGTGTGACCTTGGGGAAGTCATATAACCCCAAATGTCTTACCTTCCCCCCTCAAAAAAAAAAAAGGTCAGAACATCTACACATCTTAACTCAGGGCCATGTAGAGAATGGGTAATAGAGTTAAGGGGCTGATTCCTCATTTTAGGTCCTTATGCCAGCAATAAATTAATGCTATACAACATTTGTAAACATTAAGATTTACAAAGGCTCTTACACATATTTTCTCATTTGTTCAAGTAAAAGAAATTAATTGGTTTAGAGAAATGACTTATGCCAAATTTTGTAACACCATACAAAACACAATGGTTATTGGCAGGGCTAAGACAGGAAGAACAGGAATGTAGGATTATTGTGTGCCTGATAGCCATATAATCCCAGGCACTATAAAATGTTCACTCTATGTGTCCCAGCTGAATAAGCTTTATGCAGAGCCCTGTTTGCTAGAGGAAGAGGGACGGGGGCAGGAACAAGAGTATGTCACAGATATTTTCTTTGGATGTGAGAGATCTTTATGGATTCCTAGCCACAGCTGCATGAAGGAAGAATAAAAGGCACATCTAATCCTTTTCAAAGGATCAGGAAAAGAGGAGAGAGCAATGATGGAGCAGCATTTAAAAGGCAAAAAGTTGTATCATAGTCTTTCAGCTGAAACTTTCAAAAATGGAAATACTATACTATAAGTTAATAAATGTATACTTGCTACTGACTTTCCATTCTATGAGCCACAGCAGTGAATGGATTTCAATTCGTTTGTTAACTTCTTTATGGTAAGATAGGTCATTGGACTTTCATATCACTGCAGTAGAATATAAGCATTTTGAAGGCAGTAGTTGCTTTTCATTTGATTATTGTATCTCTCCTGCTGATAGGAGAGACTTAAATGCTCATCAGATTGGATTACAATGCTAAGGACTCATTTTTGCTAGCCTTGTGTCTTAAAATTTCTCTCTGACAAACAAAATTATGGACAGAAAACCCTTTTTGTGATTAAGCCTTAGAAAGAAATGCTTTGGTTTGTGTTAAATCTTACCATACCATAGGTAAAAGAATGAGCCAATAGGGGTGGCTAGGTGGCGCAGTGAATAGAGCGCCAGCCCTGGAGTCAGAAGGACCTGAGTTCGGATCCGACCTCAGACACTTAACACAAACAAAAACCTAGCCGTGTAACCTTGGGCAAGTTATTTAACCCCAATTGCCCTAAAGGGGTGGCTAGGTGGCACAGTGAGTAAGAGCGCCGGCCTCGGAGTTGGGATGACCCGAGATCAAATCCAGCCTCAGAAAATGAGCACCCACACAAAAAATAATGACTAGCCATGTAACCTTGAGCAAGTTACTTAACCCCAATTGCTTAAAAAAAAAAAGAATGAGCCAATTAGTACAGTAGAAACACTCAAAGGCATTTGTACTCATAGAAATTTTATCAATGTGTCACCAAACCTATCCTTCAAAGGGGAAGTGCCCATGCTTCTATGTGGTCACTGTCTACCAATGAAGATTGCAACTTCTCTATACTTCATTGAATAGTTTCGTATGTGTTGTGGTAGTGTAGCAGCAAGCACCCCAATATCCCCAGGGTGGCTGCCAACACAGGTTCTTAGATCTGCTTTTCAAAAGGAAATCAACTCAAAATGGGTTAACAAGCTTACTTTAATCAAACAAACACACATTACCTAGTTCAGGGGAAAAAGTTCAGCACCCCAAACTTCAGAGTTACAGAACTTCAGAGTTACAGACAGGCTTCCAAACTGTCCCAACATTACATACATCAATACCAAATCACAGTTACCAGAGAGGGAAGCATCAACATCTGGGTTTTCAAAGCCGGGGGGCTCTCAACAACGGCTTCCCAGAGTCTCATCTGGTCAAATCACACAACACTTCTCAAAGTGAGCCCCAAAGCAAAGCCTCTCCTCAGGGCTTATATAGCCTTCTCTTGGCTCAGAGAATGTAACAACCTCCTTGACCCACTGCCCAATCACAAAGTATCAAGGTGTGGGCTTTCCTGAAAAACAAGCCTCCCACCACAGGCTCCAGGTGCACTTAAGCTAGGGGCAGGGAAGATCTTTAAATCTGCATTTCCATTACAGGTAGGAAGAATTTTTACCTGGTGACCAGCCTCACTTGGTGGATCACATGAGCACTCCACACCTAAGCTGATCCTGGGATGATGTATATTCATTCAGTCTATTGTCCAATCCAGGCTAAAAACCTTTCCACTTGATAGAGTTTGTCTTCTGGCATACACTTTGAGAATTGAGTGTAGTCTCTGAGCTGAAATGAAGTATCAGAGTAAGACTTTATCAAAGAACCAATTATATAAGTTGAAGATGAGTATTTCTCTGCTCTTCTCACTGATTTTTTAAGAAATGTACCTGACTTTTCAACTACATCCTTCACTCCTGTTCTTCTTCAGAGTTACAACCTGGTTATATTTTATGGCCGGCTCACTTGCATTATGTATCTCTCCATTGCCCTCTGAGCCATTAGGGAATTTTATGATAGGAAGATAATTATAATTATTATTATTACTTATAAAAATAATAGTAATAATAATTAGCATTTATATAACCATTTAAGGTTTGCAAAGCACTTCACATGTTATCCCATTTGCTCTTCACAACAATCCTGTGAGGTAGATGCTATTATTATCCCTTTTTTATAGATGAAGAAACAGGGTAAGACAAAAGTGACTTGACTAGCATTGCTAGCTAATAAGCATCTGAGACGTTTTATGAATTCAGGGGTTTCTAACTCCAAGCCCCAAACTTTACCTACTCTGCCATCTAGCTGCCATGTGGTCTGGCCATGTAGCAAGAATTAGAAATATGAGGTGGAGGACCCAAGCACTCAACTTGTCCTTGTAATAATGAGAGAAGTTAAGGAATGCCTTCATCACCTTGAGGAGAAATTCATGCCCTATCTAAATCATTGGGAGAATGTGGACAAGAGTTTCAAAGGATGGGAAAGCATGGATTGGTTGTGAACTGCATTGTTGGAGGTAATTCTAAAGTCGGTGAGATCACAAATTCATTTGAGAGGTCCTCATTACATTAGCCTGTTGGCTGTATGTACAGCATATCAAGTGGAAAATGTGCAGGTAACCTTCCTAATGGTTATAGGGGATAATGAAATCTCTGCCCAATCATGTACTACCTCCTACCATAAGCCTTCTCTGATCTCCCCTAGTTAATATTCTCTCTCCACACAAATTTCTATGTATCTACTTATTTGGTTACATGTTTTAGTACCTTCCTCCACCCCAGTAGAATGTAATCTCTTTTATGGCAGGGGGTGCCAAGCACAGTGCTTTCTTTGTGCATAGTAGTCACTTAATGAATTCTTATTGGATTGTTTTGAATTGGATTAATTAGGATACAATTCTAATGTGATATTTAATATTGTCCTCTCACACACAGAGTCAAGGATTGAAAACCCCTTTTGTGGTTGACTTAGAAATATATTGGGGTGTGTTAAACCTTACCAGGGCAGATGAAAGAGTTAGTCAATTAGTGTAATGGAAACACTCCTGTCATACCTGTGAGGAAGTAGGAGGAGACCCACTTGCACACTCATAGTTAATGTAATTTCAGCTTGGTGGCATAGTGGACTCTGGGCCTGGAGTTTGGAAGGGTCATAGTCACAAATTCTAATATGACCTCAGACACTTACTAGTTGTATCACTCTGGGCAAGTTATTTAATCCTGTTTACCTCAGCTTTCTCATCTGTAAAATGAACTGAAGAAGGATTGTCCAATCCTTTTGGCAAACCATTTGAGTATCTTTGTCAAGAAAACCCCAAAAGGGGTCACAGAGAATCTGAAATGACACAAAATATCTTGAATTTTAATTCTCAATTCTGAGAAAGTGAGGTCTGAGAAATGGGAGCAATTAGGAGGACCTATGACCTTTATAAGAACTCCAAATAAGGACTTTAGGAACTTAAACAAGATATTCTAGAGCAAACCCAAAATAGAGAAAAAGGAAAGGAGTAATGTGGAAAACCCTGCAACAGCTTTGAGTTCGCTCATTCAGGACTGCATGCTGAGATGACAGGCAGCTTGCACAGTAAACCTGGAAAGCTACTATTTGAAACAAGACTGTTCCTTTGACAGAATGCACGGGGAATTGAATAGATATGTGACAGTGCAAGATAGCAAAGCAGGCTACTGTAAAAAATGACTCTAAACAAGTTTAAGAGCTGCAAAACTATATCTTCCAGAAACAAATTCTCTCCTGGGAAGTTATAAGACCAAGAAAAACAGATTTAAAAAGAGAAAGATAGAATCCTAGAGGATCTACAAGGTCAAAAGCAGCAACATTTTTTGAAAGGCTAATTATTTAGACCAGTCTGAGTGGTGTTCTTTTCTGACACAATAAGGAAGAGGAAGAGATAGAGTAAGTATCCTAATATCATGTTTTTCATTGGTCAAAGGTGATTTATTATGGATCCATTAGCTTTCCAAATCCCTTCCATATTGCCAAAGGAAAACATGAAAAGCACAGAGCAGGTCTATGACAACAAGATTTCTGGGGAATTTTTTTTTTGGAGGGGGGAAGGCAGGGAAATTGGGGCTAAGTGACTTGCCCAAGGTCACATGGCTAGTTTTTTTTTTGGTGTTAAGTGTCTGAGGCTGGATTTGAACTCAGGTCCTCCTGACTCCAGGGCAAGTGCTCTTTTCACTGTACCACTTAGCCACCCTCACTGGAAATATTTCTAATCCAAATGATGTTAAGAGGAAAGAAATGAGAAAATTAGCAATAATGTGTCTATATCTAAGTTTGGAGAAGCTGTAAACCAGCAGGAAAAGATTAATATAAAAGGTCCAAAGGAGGAGGCCAAAAAATGCCAGAGACTGCCTTAGCCAGCCAACACTTGTTATACCGGCCAATTAGATCAATATGGAAGCTAAGAGCAAACTCTCACATATAAAATACTTTAGAAAATAGAGGGAAATAGTGGGAATTAAAAAAAAATCAAAAGAAAACTCTCTGTGAGATCCAACTGAACCAGTTACATAATTCCAAAAGCAATGTGATAGAGGAGAGAGGACTGGCTAACGAGGGCCCAGGCCTTGAAGAATTTACAATCCTCCTCTACCTGCCACCAATCCAACATGTACAACTTGAGAAGCCATTTATGGACATGAAGATTAAGGATTCATCCCATATTGTGACAAAAATAGTCTTTGGAGCCAGAATGACTAATAAACCACATGGCACTAACTGAAACTGAGTCCAAATGTAAAAGTCCTTGGGGCAGCCAGGTGGTGCAGTGAATAGAGCACTGGCCCTGGAATCAGGAGGACCTGATTCAAATCTGGCCTCAGACACTTAACACACACCAAAACCTAGCTGTGTGACCTTGGGCAAGATACTTAATCCTAATTGCCCTCCAAAAAGCAAAAAAATCAAAAAACAAATGTAAAAGTCCTTTTGACTTTTCCTTTCTGGGAGTAGAGAAGATAGCACTGCCATGACCCTGCATAGAACGTTGGGGAAATCTGCTATTCTATTTCCCAATGACAAATGTGTGATTGTGAACACATGGTGCTTCAGTTTCTGTTGTCTTTCTGCTTTCTTGATCTTAGGCAAACAAATGATCTGAGAGTGCCCAGATGAGGCTGGGAGATCTATGAAAGAAAGAATTTTTGCTGGTAACCAGAGCTGGTTGTAGTTGCTGCTGAGACTGGTGAAGAGCCAGCCTAACACCTGGGCAGCTCACTGAACCTATCCCAGAATGGAAATGGACACATCATTTGAGATACCATGTTCCACAAAGAGCTAACTCACCTAAGCAAGAGAGTGAGTAATCGAAAACCAACACAGTGCCCTGAAGTGAACTTGTTGGGGATCAACTCCTTTAAAAGAGAAAAGTAGACAGGTCCAAGTCACCTGTGTGTGCCTGACTGCCTTAGTACTTTAATATTAAATCACGTTCTCCATGGGAGAGTGTGTCCTTTAGTTTGAGGGAATTCTTTTGTAACCACTTTTTTTTTTTAAAGCAATTGGGGTTAAGCAACTTGCTCAAGGTTACATGGCCAGTCATTATTTACATGTGGGTGCTCATTTTCTGAGGCCAGATCTGATCCCGGGTTGTCCCAACTCCGGGGCCAGCACTCTTACTCACTGCGCCACCTAGCCGCCCCTGTAACCATTTTTATTACTGTAACCTCTTGGTAAGTCACTTCTTGTATATAAGCTAATTGATGTCAACTGGTTGATCAATTGTGGGAAACCCTGGATAGAAAATATGAATTACAGCACTAGAAAAATAAATCAGACCTTCAACATTATCCCTAGAAAACTGAATTGAGAATACTCAGATGCCTTCTGATAACATAATCTGCAATCCTAGTGTACATTGGGAGAATGAGCCAAGAGGGGATTTCTATAGGAAAAAGAAAGGGGAAGGGAACAAGTAGATAAATATTTCTATAATGATCTATTTTAATAATGCATGATAATGAAAGTACCATATTTTTGAATGATATTTTTATTTATTTCATTATGTGAACTTATTATTTTTATGTTTAAATTATCTGTAAAATACTTATAACAATATATTTTTAAAAATATTGAATTCCAAATTCTCTCCCTTCCTCCCAACCTTCCCTCCCCTTTGAGAAGGCAAGCAATTTGAATTAGACTTTACATGTGAAGTCATGCAAAACCAAAATCAAACCAAACAAAATAAAACAATAAAGATAATATTTTTAAACAGTATGCTTAAATCTGATTTCAGAGTTTATCAGTTTTCTCTCTGGAGGTGGTTAACATATTTCATCACTGATCCCTTGGAATTTTCTTGGATCATTATCTTTTTTTCCCAAATGCTTTATTAACTTCTGGGTTAAATAATTCATTTCCACCAGATTTTGAGTTAAAAATTTTTCCCCATTTTTCCCCTACCCACCACCCCAGGATAGCAGTCCTACAGGATATCCCCTCATTCAATCTGCTCTCTCCCATATCTTCTCCCATACCCCCTTTGACTTTTCCAGTAGGGCAGGGTGAATCTCTGTGCCCCAATGCCTGTATATCTTATTTCCCAATTATATGTAAAATAGTATTTATATATATTTAAAACATTTGATTTTACAACTTCAATTTCCAAATTCATTCCTTCCTCCCTTGTCACCCACTCATCCTGGGAAGATAAGCAATTCACTTTATGTTGTACATGTATAGCTATGTAAAGCATTACCTTACTAGATATATTGAAAAATACTGATGATATTTCCCTCCCTCCTATCCCACCTCCAACTTGGTCTATTCACTACTTTGATCCTGTCCCTTTTCAAAAGTGGGTGCTTCCAACTTCCCTCCCCCGGAGCCTGCCCTCCCTTCCATCATCCCTTCTCTCGTCCCCTTCCCCCCTACTCTCCTGTAGGGTGAGATATCCTATTCAGTATGTATATCATTCTCTCCCTGAGCCAAATTCAATGAGAACAAGGTTTTGCCTTTTTGCCTTCCTGTTCTTCCCCTCCCTTGTAACCATTTTACCTTGCCTTTTCTATATGAGATAGTCCACCCCATACTGTCTCTCCCCATCTCCTCTTGTCATACCTCTCTCTCACCTTTTGATTTCACCTTTTAATTATAATCACTTCCTATTATATCCAACCTGTGCCTTCTATGTACACCTGTAAACATATATACACACATTCACATATGTATTCATATGATCATATACCCTTCTTCAACTATTTTCATAGTGAGAAAGGTTTCATCAGTTACAGTTATCATTTTCCATGTAGGAATGTAAATGGTTCAACTTTGATAAGTTCATAATGATTTTTTCCCAGTTTACCTTCTCAGGCATCCCTTGCTTCTTGTATCTGAATGTCAAATTTTCTATTCAACTCTGGTTTTTTCCTCAAGAATGCTTGAAAGTCCTCTATTCCACTGAATGACCATATTTTCCCCTGAAACATGATACTCAGTTTTGCTGGATAGGTGATTCTTGGTTTCAATACCAGGTCCTTTCCCTCCAGAATATCATATTCCATGCTCTTCAATCCCTTAGTGTAGAAGCTGCCAGATCCTGTGCTATCCTGACTGTGTTTCCACAATATTGAAATTGTTTCTTCCTCTATACTTGTAATATTCTCTCCTTGCTCTGGGAATTCTGGAACCTGGCTATAATATTCCTAAGAGTTTTCTTTCTGGGATCTTTTTCAGGAGGTGATCTATGGATTTTTTCAACCTCTATTTCCCCCTCTGGATCTAAAACAATTTTCCTTCAGAATTTCTTGAAGGATGATTTCTAAGTTCTTTCTTTGATCATGGCTTTCAGGTAGTCCAATAATTTTTAGATTTTCTCTCCGGGATCTATTTTCCAGGTTCATGGTTTTTCCCATGAGATATTCCACATTGCCTTCTATTCTTTCATTTGTTTGGATCTGCTTAACAGCATCTTGATTTCTTGTAAAGCCACTAGCTTCCATTTGCTCCAGTCTAATTCTGAAGGAATTAGGAAAGTGAGCTTTTGAGATTCTTTTTTCCACCTGGCAAATTCAGCTTTTTAAGGCCTTCTTCTCCTCATTGCCTTTTTGAGCCTCTTTTGCCATTTGACTTAGTCTATTTTTTAAGGTGTTATTTTCCTCAGTCAAGTTGTTGACTCTCATTTCATACTTTTCTTGCATTGTTCTCATTTCTGTTCCCAATTTTTCCTCCACTTCTCTTACCTGCTTCTTAAGGTCCTCTATGGCCTATAACCCATTCATATTTTCATTTGGAGCTTTTGGTCCAGGAGTTCTGACCTTCAAGTCCTCCTCCTGTTCCATGCTTTGCCACCAAATGCTAGCATTTTCTCAGCTGCTGGAGGTATTAGTTGGGTGCCCTCTCTGAAGCCTCCACATGGTCTGGCAAGCTAGTCACACAGCCCAAGACCTTCACCCCAGACTGCATTCCAGATCCAAGAAGGTTAAAGCAAGAGCAATTACCCCCACCCCCGATTGATTTTTAGTCCCCCTACAGTCCACAGGCCAGGAACTGAAGCTGCAACATGGTGGCTATGCCAATTCTACTCAGCTGCTTCTTGCCCCCAGGGAAAGAGGCTGATGTGCTCTACTAACCAGTCCCAAAGTCAGTAGTACACTGACTTCTCACTTTGTCATTGGTATCTATGTGTTGGTAATTCTGGAAACACCACAGCTGCTCGTATTCTGGTGTCCTTACAGCCAGCTGTTGGTCCAGCTGCCCTGGGGCTAAAACCTCTTACTCATGTGGGCCTGGGCTTGGCTCCCAGAGCACTTTGGTGGCTGCTCCCTGCTGGGCTGCCAGGCTGTCCTCAGCGGGAGATTATTTTCCCTCTGTCATTTTGTGGGTTCTGGAGCTCCAGAGGTTATTCAGAGTTTCCTTTGATATGGATTGTAAGTGGTATGGGCAGGAGCTGTGTGGAAGGGCTGTTTCTACTCCCCCATCTTGGCTCCACCCCCCACCTTGGATCATTATCTTGATTAGAGTAGCTGAGTCTTTTACAGTGGATCATCCTTACAATGTGTACAATGTTCCCTTGATTCAGCTCACTTCATTTGGCATGAGTCACATAAGTCTTCCATGATTTTTATGAAACCATCTTGCTCATCTTTTATTACACAATAATAGTATTTTATTACAATCATATACCATAACTTGTTCAACCATTCTTCAATTTATGGGCATCCTCTTGATTTCTAGTTCTTTGCTGTAACAAAAAGAGTTGCTACAAAAATTTGTGTACAGATAGCCCCTCCTCCCTTTTATTTTGTTTCTTTGGGATACAGACCTTGTAGTGATATTGCTTAGTCAAGGAACATGTGAAGCTTTATAACCTTTGTGTATAGTTCCAAATTGATCTCCAGAATGGTTGAACTAGTTTACAACTCCACCAACAATGCATTAGAGTCCCAGTTTTTCCACATCTCTCCAGCACTTGTCATTTTCCTTTTCTGTCTGTTAACTAATTTAATAGATGTGAGGTGATATCACCACTCACCTGCCCACTTAGAGTACTTATTTCCTCTTCATGGTTCTTCTTGAGGTCAGTTAACTCCTCCTTCACATTTTCATTCTGCATCTCCAGGTAAGTCCTGGCCAGGATCAACTCACCTACCACTCCACAATGAGACACAGGGCCTGCTCAGTTTCAAATTTCCTTCAGTAGTCGTCTGCAGCCAGTCACGTATTGTAAATTTGCAGAACAATCTTTTGAGTTGTCAATGGTGGCACCAAAAATCCTATCTCGGAGTCTTCATGTAGGCATTATAGTCTTGGGTGGGTCCAGGGCCCTGCTTCTGGTACCAATCCTGGATTTTGACCTCTAGATCAATGTTGGCCTCCTACAAGGCACACACCTTGTCCAGGTAGGAGGCCGGGCAGTTGTTGAGGTTTTGCTTGATGATCTTCTTGTTAGCTTCCAGGAGCCCATCAGCTTCCCATAGCCCAAGCTGCAATTGCTACTGTTGCCTCGATAGCTTCCCAGGAGGCAAAGTAGGACACTGACACACCTAAGCCTCCCAAGCCTTCATGGATGCTGTGTACCTGGAAAACCCTGCTTCCAAAGCACACAGTGTTGTTGCTCCCCAGCCCCAAGGTGGAGGTGGAGAACAACTGGTAGCAGCTGTAAGAAGTCATGGTGATGGCCGGGGAAGCTAGAAGCTGAGACTCTGAAGGACGGTTGGATACTGGTGGGGAACTGGGTGCTTGGAAGTTTAGAGTGGAAAAACCCAAGTATTTTATATTATTTACAGTTGTTTTAAATGGGATTTCTCTTTCTATCTCCTGCTGTTGGACCTTGTTGCTTATTAATATACATAAATGCTGATGATTTATGTGCATATATTTTGTATTCTGAAACTTTGTTGAAGTTGTTAATTATTTCAATTAGATTTTAGTTCATTCTCTAGGATTCTTTAAGTATGCCATCATATTACCTGAAAAGAGTGATAATTTTGTGTCCTCATTGTCTATTTTTATTCCTTTCATTTCTCTGCCATCTCTTATTGCTAGTATTTCTAGTACAATGTTGAATACCAGTGGTGATAATGGCCATCCTCAGTTCACTCCTGATTTTACTAGGAAGGTTTCAAGTTTATCCCCATTACAGATAAAGCTTGTTCTTGGTTTTAGATGGCTACTACTTATCATTTTAAGAATGGCTCCATTAATTCCTATGCTTTCTACCATTTTTAATAGAAATAGGTGTAGTTTTTCATCAAAGACTTTTTCTGCATCTTTGGTGTAATCATATGATTTTTATTGTTATTCTTATTGATATGTCCAGTTATGTTGATAGTTTTCCTAATATTGAACCAGTCCTGCATTCCTGAAATAAATCCCAACTGGTCATAGTATATGATCTTTGTGATATATTACTGTAATTTCTTTGCTAGTATTTAAAATTTTTTCATCAATATTTATTTAGCAAATTGGTCTATCATTTTTTATCTCTGTTTTTGCTCTCTCTGGTTTAGGTATTAACACCATATTTATGTCACAAAAGGAATTTTGTTGTACTCCCATGTTACCTATATTTTCAAATAGCTTGTATAGTATTGGGATTATTTGTTCTTTACATGTTTGAAGAATTCACTTGTGAATCCATTTGGTTCTGGGGATTTTTTCTTAGGGAGTTCACTGATGGCTTGTTCAATGACTTTTTCTAAGATACAGTTACTTAAATATTCTATTCCCTCTTTTGTTAATCTAAACTGTTTGTATATTTGTAAATATTCACCCATTTTACTTAGATTGTCAGCTTTACTGGTACATAATTAAGCAAAATAGATGCTAAAATTGCTTTAATTTCATCTTCATTGGTAGTGCATTCAACCTTTCCATTTTTGATACTTGTAATCTGATTTTCTTCGTTCTTTCTTTAAAATTAAATTAACTAATGTTTTATCTATTTTATTGAGTTTTGATAAAACAACTTCTGGCCTTATTTATCATTTCAATGGATGTCTACTTTTAATTCCATTAATCTCTTCTTTAATTTTCAGAATTTCCATTTTGGTGTTTAATTAGAATTTTTTTATTTTGTTATTTCTCTAGATTTTTTTTAGTTGCATGTTAAGTCTTTGATCTGCTCTTTCTTTTGTTTAAATTGATTTAGAGATATACACTTTCCCTTAGGTATTGGTTTGGCTCCATCTCACAGATTCTGGAATGTTGTCTCACTGTTGTAATTCTCTTTAATGAAATTGATTGTTTCTATGATTTGTTCTTTGACTCACTCATTTTTCAGATTAGATTATGTAGTTTCCAATTAACTTTTAATTTGTGGTTCCATGGTCCTTTATTAAATGTATTTTTTATTGCTTTGTGGTCTTAAAATGTTAAACTTAATATTTCTGCTTTTCTGCATTTGATTGTGAGGTTTTTTTAATGCCATAATACTTTCCCAGTTTTTGTGAAGATGCCATGTACAAGTCAAAAAAGGTATACTCCTGTCTATTCCCATTCAGTTTTCTCAAGAAGTCTATCTTTTCTAAGATTCTATCCATCTCCTTGACTTCTTTATTACTTATTTTTGTTTAAATTTATCTAGGTCTAAGAGGGGAAAGTTGAGGTCCCCTACTAGTGTAGATTTGCTATTTCCTTCTGTATTTTTAAAAAATTACCTTTAAAAATTTGAATGCTGGGGGGCGGAGCCAAGATGGCGGAGTAGAAACAGCTCGTCCAAGCCTCTCTGCCCCCAGATTCTCCACAAACTATGTAAAAAAGGACTCTGAAAATCTTCTGGAGCCCCAGCACCCACAGAACGACACAGAGAAGCTAACCTCCCGCTGAGGACAGCCCAGCACCCTGCAGGAAGGACCAGCACAGTGGTCTGGGAGCCGGCAGCGCGGAGAGCGCAGGAGCCGAGCCGAGCCCAGGTCCACGTGAGCCGAGGTTTTAGCCCCAGAGCGGCAGGGCCAGCAGCCAGCTGGAGGAACCCCAGAACACCAGGAACTGTGGAAACGCCAGAATTATCAACATAAACTTGCCTAGGACAAAGTAAGAGGTTAGTGTCCTATGGACTTTGGGACCTGTATTTGGGGAATGCGTCAGCTCCCTCCCCTGGGGGCTAGAAGCTGCTGAGGAGACACGCCACTGTGTAGTTTTCAGAGGCTTTTCCGGCTCCCAGCCTACAAATCGTGGGCAGATCCAGCGATCAGTCTTGGGGGGTAATCGCTCTTGCTTTAACCTCCCTGGATCTGGATTGTGATCTAGGGTGGAAGTTGTGGGTGGGTTTACAGCTTGCCAGAAACGGAAGTTGCCCCCCACACGTTCGGACGAAAATTCCTCTATCTGGCCTTAAAGCCATAGTGTGGCAACAAGCCCAAAAGTCAAGCAATTAAGTGGCAACATGCCAAGGCACAGGAAACAGAAAAATGCAACCCTAGACTCCTATTTTGGGGGCGTAGAGCGGGAAAAGGACTGTGAGGTCAGAAGTCCTGCTCCAAAAGCCCCAGGGGAAAATATGAGTGGGTTGCAGGCCATAGAGGACCTTAAGAAGGACTTTAAAAATCAAATAAGAGAAGTGGAGGAAAATTAGAAAGAGAAATGAGAAGGATGCAGGAAAAGTATGAAATGAGGGTCAACAGCCTGACTGAGGAAAACAACACCTTAAAAAATAGACTAGCTCAAATGGCAAAGGAGGCCCAAAGGGCATTGAGGAGAAGAATGCCTTAAAAAGTCGAATTTGCCAGATGGAAAAAGAATCTCAAAAGTTCACTGAGGAGATTCATTCCTTCAGAGTTAGACTGGAGCAAATAGAAGCTAGTGACTTTATGAGAAATCAAGATGCTGTTAAGCAGATCCAAACAAATGAAAGAACAGAAGGCAATGTGAAATGTCTCATGGGAAAAACCACTGACCTGGAAAATAGATCCAGGAGAGACAATTTAAAAATTATTGGACTACCTGAAAGCCATGATCAAAGAAAGAACCTAGAAATCACCCTTCAAGAAATTCTCAAGGAAAACTGCCCTGATGTTTTAGATCAGAGGGCAAAATAGAGGTTGAAAGAATCCACAGATCACCTCCTGAAAAAGATCCCAAAAAAGAAAACTCCTAGGAATATTATAGCCAGGTTCCAGAATCCCCAGATCAAGGAGAAAATACTACAAGCAGCCAGGAAGAAACAATTTCAATATTGTGGAAACACAATCAGAATAGCCCAGGACCTGGCAGCTTCTACACTGAGGGATCGAAGGCATGGAATATGATATTCCAGAGGGCAAAAGAACTGGGAATGAACCCAAGGGTCACCTACCCAGCAAAACTGAGTGTTTTGTTTCAGGGGAAAATATGGTCATTCAGTGGAATAGAGGACTTTCAAGCATTCTTGAGGAAAAAACCAGAGTTGAATAGAAAATTTGACATCCAGACACAAGAAGTAAGAGATTCCTGAGAAGGTAATCAGGGAAAAGAAATCAAAAGGAACTTATCAAAGTTGAACTATTTACATTCCTATGTGGAAAAGCAATATCTGTGACTGATGATATCTTTCCCACTATGAAAATAATGGAAGAAGGGGGTGTGGTCATACGAATACATATGTGAATGTGTGTGTATATGGTTACAGTTATATATGGATAGAGGCATAGGTTGATTTTGTTGGGAAGGGAGAGTACTCAAGGGATGAAATTATGAGGTGAGAGAGGAAAGTGGCAAGAGGAGATGGGGAGAGACATGGTGGGGTAAACTATCTCATGTAGGGGAAGTGGGTGCAAAGGAGGGGAGAATAAGGAAGGCTAAAAAGGCAAAACCACATTCACATTGAATTTGGTTCAGGGAGAAAATGACATACATACTAAATGGGATATCTCAACCTGCAGCAGGATAGGGGGAAGTGGGATGAGAGGAGGGATGATGGATGGGAGGGCATCCTTGGGGTGAGGGGAGGTTGGAAGTACCCATTATAGAAGAGGGACAGGATCATGTAGGGAATGGACCAGGTGGGGGGTGGGATGAGTGGGAGGGAATTATAAGCAGCCTTGCACAATATATCTACTATGATAATGTTTTGCATAGCTAGACATGTACAACATATACTGAATTACTCATATCCCAAGAAGGAATGGGTGACAAGGGAGGAAGGAAATGGATCTGAAATTCGAGGTCGTAACATTAAATGTTTCAAATATATATATAAATACTATTATTAATACTCTTTTGCCTATAATTGGGAGATAAGATGTGCAGGCATTGGGACACAAAGATTCATCTTCCTCTAATGGAAAAGTCGATGGGGGTATGGGAGAAGGTATGGGAGAGAGCAGATTGGAGGAAGCGATATCTTTTGGGACTGCTATTCTGGGAGGTTGGGTAGGGGAATAATGGGGGGAAAATGATTGTAACTCAAAATCTGGCGGAAATGAATGATGTAAAACAGAAGTTAATAAAGTATTTGTTTTTAAAAAAAAAAAATTGAATGCTGTGCCATTTAGTGCATATATGTTTAACACTGATATTATTTCATGTCAATATTTTTCATGTCTACTTTTCTATTTGGTCAACTCTGCTTTATAAGGAATGATTTTCATTGGAAAGATTTTTGCACCATTTTTTCCATTAAGCCAATTCTGTGTGTGTGTTTGTGTGTGTGTGTGCACATATGTGTGCCATTTCTGTTTTTTTTAAGGTGCTATTTTCTGCAGTATTTTGTGTGCCTCTCTTACCAAGCTATTTACTATTTGTCTTTTTCTAATTTTATTTACTCACTCTTATTTCTTTACCCAATTTTTCACCTATTATTCTTGTTTGATTTTGAAAATTATTTCTTTACTCTTTCAGGAATTTTTGTTGGGCTTGTAGCCAATTCAATTTTTTTTCCTTCTAGAATTTCCTTGTAGCTTTTTTGACTTTATCTTCTTCTGAGTTTGTGTCTTGATCATCCCTGACACCATGGTAGTTTTTTTATGGTCAGGTTCTTTTTTTGTTGTTGTTTGCTCATTTTCCCATCCTATTTCTTGATTTAGAACTTTAGGTTAATGTTGGCCTCTGTTCCCAATGTGGGTGGAGAAGGGGCTCTGTTTTAAACTTCAGGCATTTTTGCACTGCTTTTTTTCAGAGCTAGTTCTAGGGTCTTGGGAGTTTTTGGTACTGCCATTGTGGTATGATTTGGATAGAAGTGTGGTCACTGCTTTCTTGGTGTGTTGTCTGGTCTTTACCGAGGAAGTCTCCTTGATCCCTTGGAATTACAATTGATATTTCTCCTAAGGTCCTTTCTCCCTTGGGACTAAAAACAATACTGCTTTTCTGGGTTTTGGATGTGTTTGGTTGGGAAGTGATGCTGTCCTTCAGGGTTTCTACTCCATCTTACCCCCCCAAAAATGTCCTCTCTACCCTTGAACTATAAACAGAAGTGAGTTTAGGCAAAGGAGTTGCCAAACAGCTTCTCTTCCTGTGTCCAGGGCTAATAGAGGCTACCCTGTATGTTTTTCTGACCATTTGCCATGTTCCTTTATTATTTCCAGCTTAAGAGCCCCTGAAACTGCTTCTTCTTCTGTCTCTACTACCTAGTCCCACTGTTATTTCATCTATGTGGGCTCCAGGCCAGCCTCCTCCTTCTTGTCAATGGATCTCTGTTTTTAACCTCCTACATTATCTTAGACTGGAAGAATGTTTTATTCTGATATATTGTTGACTCTTCCACTCTAACATTTAGTTCAAAGTTTAAAAGTTGTTTAGAGGGGAAAGTTGGGAGAGCTCAGCTTTCTCTATTTCACCATCTTGCTTCCACCTCTGGAAGGCCTAAAACCTCAAATTTTAAATATGTTATATGGAAAATTGAAATGGCAATTCAGAAAACAATGTGACAATATCAGGTACCCCTTTAATCCATTCTCACTCTGAGCTTTTGATCCATACTGAATAAGCAGAGGAAAATCATACTGGTGTTGAGCTAAACATTTGAGCATAGAAAGGGTATTCTTACTATTCATGGAGAGTATTATCATTCAATTTTTCCACAGATGGGAAATTAGGAATATGTATATATAGTTATTTAGCATCTTGATTGCCTTTTTATGGGAGTAATATAGATTTTCCTCACTCCTTTGATTTCTTCCCTCTCTCCAGATTGGCAACCAATCCCTTAATACCCTTCAAAACTCTGTATTTTTATATTGAATACTCCTTTTATTTATCAGTCAACACTTCATTCTGACTACTGTCAGGCAACTTGTGCTTTGAGGTGCTGCTAATGTATGAATTTCTACCTGTAGAAGTGAGAATTAAACCTGTATTTTTGGTTACCACTGTAACTAAAATTTAATACAACTGTTATTTTCATTATATCACGGCTTATTATATACTGAAATTCTAATTGCAGCCTTCATTTTGGGAGGATTTTCTGAAGTAGGAATTTCATATATATGTATATATATACATACATGTATATGTATGTGTACGTGTATACACATACATACATGTGTATACTTATGTATTTATACAAATACATAAGTATACATGTTTATTGTAATCCTTTTGCTTGCATGCTAAGAGTTAATTTTCTTTGAAGTGTTGCTGCTTACTGTCTTATAAATGTGCTTTTTAGCAAATTGGCAAAGATAACAAAATATGGGCATAGTCAATGTTGGAGAGGCTGTGTAAAGACAGACATAGTAATGCAGTTTTGATGGAGGTATTCATTAATCCTATCATTCTGGAGAAAAATTTTGAATAATACTAAGAAAGTTAATAAAATATCTATATATTTTTGACCCAGAGATCCCACTACTAGATATATTGCTTAAGGAGGTCAAGGATGAAAGTACCTTATATACACTAAAATATTTGTAGAAGTACTTTTTTTAAAGCAATTGGGGTTAACTTGCTCAAGGTTACACAGACAGTCATTATTTATGTGTTGGTGCTTATTTTCTGAGGCTGGGACCGATCCTGGGTCATCCTGACTCCAGGGCTGGTGTGCTTTACTCACTGCGCCATCTAGCCGCCCCAGTAGAAGTACTTTTTTGTAATATCAAAGAACTCGAAACAAAGTAGATATCCATAAATGGGGGAAGGGTTGGACAAGTTAAGGTACATAAATGTAAAGGAAAATACTGTGCTGTATGAAATGGTATTATGATGAATATGGTCATTAACTGATTTAAGTTAAAATGAACAGATCAAAGAAAATGGAACACGATATAATTTCAGACTTTTCCTGTGTATTAGGTAGTTTTGTTGAACTCCCCCCCCCCCCCAAGCTCCCCCATTTAAATTGTTGGTAAAAGTTATGGCTCTTTTGGAGAGAGAAGAGGAAAGTAATATATTGGGGATATAAAGTCCTTATGAAACAAGAGATCAATAGGATTTATTTGCTAACCTGAGATAATAGCCAGCTCCCAACATTACTGACTATATTATGTTAGATATGATAATCTGCCAATTATAGGATTCCCTCTAAATAACAAATATCTTACTTGATCCCCTGTAAGATGGGTGTTATTATTATATCCATTTTATAGAAGAGGAAACTGAATCAGAGATTAAGTGACTTGTCTAGGATTATATAGCTAGAGAGATTCTGAAGCCAAATTGGAACACGTCTTTCTGAAACCATTTCCAGTGATCTAGCTGCCACCTAGCTACCATGTTGTCTGCTATTTTATTATATCTACCTACACACATATAGCCAGCTTTATATAGGTTTTTTATGTCTCTCAGAAATGAGGGTCAATACTTTAAAATATTTTCATTTTAATTTTTACCTGTAGCCAAAACACTTTGATGTTATCAATACAATAATAGAAGTACAATAAACAAAATGCCCCCATTTTGGAAAAAAAAACACTGAATCCCTGAGAAATGTCTGTTGGTCAATTACGGCTATGCCCAGGATTTAGGCTCCCAGAGTAAAATTATGACATCTAGACAATGACTGACTTTTTAAAAATGCCCTTCTTTGCTTGATTGATTCTTGTGAATCATGGGGAAATATCCAGATGATTAAAGATCTCTGATTAATGAGGAATGTAACCAATAAGAGGAGTATATACACAAGAACATCATTTCCTGCTTTGATGTTCTATAGAAAGAATAACTCCTATTTCCATGGCACATCAAGTTTTTGAATATGTCATCTGCATAGTGAAACTGAAAAGTACAAGGTTAATTATATTTTTACCCCTATTACAGAGACAAAGGAAATCAGAGTTGTGATGCCTGACTTTTCCCAGTTAGCAAGTATTAGAGCTGGAATTCCAATATAAGTATCCCAAGTTTAAGTCCAACACTTTTCCCACCCTACCATATGGCCTCACTTTTACTAGAATGCCTCACCTGTACACATCTTGGAAGCAGTCCATAACCTTTACCAGCAATTTACTGCTCATGTTGATTAAAAATTGTTTTTTTTTTTAAACAAACAGATTTTCATTGCAAATGAAGAAGGAAGCACCCTAACTATATTTATCTCTGACAGCTCCTACTTGCCAGCAATGATCAATTAGTAAAAACAGATTTTAAAGATTAAAACAATACCATACAGTATTTATCCTCTGAAGCATGCTTCTTGTTACCAAGCCTTCCCAATTGGCCTACGAAGGGCAATGTTATCTTTTCCTCTCCATGCAGAGAGTAGGTTCTCAGTTTGGGAGCCTATTTCAGTGTCTCTTCACAACTCTCAATGTGTACTGTGTTTCATTTCATGCTTGATGATTTGTGTTTTATTCAACAACTGACAGGAAAGATCTTTATTCTCCTAATCCAAGTATAGAATAGTCGTCAAGTCATCATTTCAACACAAGTGACACCCATTTATATTGACATCCTGTCCATAGTCACAATAGCATCGATTATCAAAGTACTTTGCAAACAGTATTGTCATATATGACAGTGAGTTTGTGTGTTAGCAGTAGCCACACTCCCTGCTGTAATTGCTTTCAATTACCATTTGAAAGGGCAAAGGTGGCAAATTCACTAAATCTGAAATTGATTTAAAAACATGCTTAGCCATGGAATAATGGGACATTGTGATGATCATTACTTTGCTGGAGGCTCAAGATACTTTAATTCTGTATTGGATTCCAAAAATATCAGTGTGAATAATGAAATCTGAAGGAGTAGTTATACTAGTTCATGGAATGGAATGGAATACTCCCTCAAAAGGTCTAGAGAGAATTCCCTCCTGTAGGAGACAGAGGGCAGGAAATAGACAAATCAATGAAGAGCCCTGTCTTTCCCAAGTAAAAGCACAGCCCCAGACCTCAGGTGTGCCAAATCCCTTTTACTCATGCATACAGGCAACAAGCTTAATGCTGTAAATGTTGACCAGAAATTCAAAGTGACATAGCCGGAGATGCTGCAATCTGGAACTCTTAACTTTTGTAAACTGGGGAGAATCATGGAATGTGCATACATCTTATGTAACTACCTCACCATCTTTTCTTCTCTACTGCTAGGCACAACTATTCAGGAATAGGAGACATATTAGACAATGAACATCTGGTCTGAATATCTATTAGGACCATATGCTTGCTATAGCTCTATTATGATTCTAGAATAGATTGAGGGAAATCCGAACCAAATGGGGATTTAGGAGAAACTTTCAAGGGTCACTAATAAAGTCATTTTGGCTTTCTCTTCAGAGATAATAAAGTATTGGGACCTTTGTAGGGGACTAAGAAAAGGCTTATGTCACAAATAACCTGAATTCATATTCACCATAATCATCACCATCTACACCACAAACTTCAAATGGGAAATAGAAACTGT
The DNA here is from genome assembly GCA_011680675.1 of Gymnobelideus leadbeateri. Taxonomy (NCBI): domain Eukaryota; kingdom Metazoa; phylum Chordata; class Mammalia; order Diprotodontia; family Petauridae; genus Gymnobelideus; species Gymnobelideus leadbeateri. The sequence goes on along the minus strand of WOXC01004902.1, from coordinate 188,507 downwards.
TAATTGCTGTGGTTGGCAATAGATTTATCCTAATGGGATTTTGTTGGGCAGAAGTCCTAAGCTAAATTTTCTTATCTCCTAAATGAAAACCAGTGACACTAGAGGAGTTTGGGTTTTTGTTTTTTTTTTTTTTTTGGTTTTTATTTTTTGGTCCATTCTGATTCTGTCTATAGTGCTTTAGTGATGATTTCTGCTTTTCTCACCAGTGAGTTTTTTTTTTTTACTTATAGTTTGGAGATTTTAAAAGTCAAATAGTCAATCATGCTTCCATTAAAATAAAAACAAATGAAAAAACCTAAATGGAAAAAAAGAGTTTAGTTTCTTTTTATTCACATTGCATTCCAAATTAGACAAATTCCTATTTGACTTTGAAAAATCATTTGCTTGCATCAAAATTTTAAAATGAGGCAATAAAAAGGATTTTAAACCATCTTTTTTATGGACGGGGGAGGCCATGGTAATTGGGGTTCAGTGACTTGCCCAAGGTCAGCTAGGAAGTGTTATGTGTCTGAGGTCATATTTGAACTCAGTTCCTCCTGACTCCAGGGTCAGTGCTCTATTTACTGCACCACCTAGCTGCCCCCAAACCCAGACAAACTTACTCACTAGGAAGTTGAGCGGGTAAATGCAAGAATGTGAGTCATGATGGTTCCTAAAATCATGCCAAGATGAAAGTAATAGTGTAAATTAATCCTTTATTCTCAATCTTCTTATCAAATTTGAAACTATTTGCAATTTTTCATTTCACCCTAGAGTTTAAGCAGAGAAGAGAATGCCACTTAATCTATCAGATCCTCAGTTTCCTGCTAAAAAATGAGATATTTTTACCAGCTCTAAATCTATGATGCTATGTTCTTTAAAATTATAAAGCTAATAATTACTGTCATGTATGTACTACACTGAGGAGCAACCATGTCACAGTTGATAAAGATCTGGACTTGTAGCCAGGATGACCTGAGTTCAAGTCCTTTCTTTGACTGGCTTAATGACCAAGCACAAGTCACTTAAACCCTTAGTGCTCTACACAACTGTATTTGTAAAAGGAATTTCCCCATCTAGGAATTCCCTATCACAACACAATAGTTATTGGGATAGTCCCCTACCCTATCCCTATTTCTATGTAGTACATGAAAGTTCACACAACATCTTATATACAATAGTTCATTTAAATCTCACAAGATCCATGTGAAGTAAGCACTTGAGGCTTTATAGATGAATAAACTGAGACTCAGCCAAGTTAAATGACTTGTTCATGTTCACACAGCTAGTGAGTGTCAAGAGGTTGGATTTGAATTGGAATCTTCCTGAATCCGGGTTCAATGTACTATACAGTATACCACTTTGCCTTTTATCAATTAGGCTATGGGTTAGTTTTAGGTATTAATTAAACTGAGGATTGGAGATGGGAGAATGAAAGAATGATTGGATAGGATCAAGATTAGGTCAAGGACAGAGGGAGGGATTCCTAAGGATAGCCAGTTATGCGCATTCAGTCTACTTCTGTTTTATGTATGAGAACATTTAATATAGCTAAATATCAGTAAATAGGAAGGCAGTAGGAAACTTGATTTGAATTATACCTCAACTTTTTCAAAGACTAGGTCTTTTCTTAGAAACAAAACTTCAGTTGTTTCTCAGGAGTTCCTTTCCCCCCACCTCCACTTTGCATTAATAGAATCGAGCCACCTTTTAACACATTTCCTCTAGGACTCCTTACATTTACTTAATCAAAGATTTTTTGTTTCCCTTGATGTGAACCACAATATTTGTGATGAACGACCAGTAATTCACTCCTTTAGTCAGCTCTCCAACCACGATATTCATTTATTAAATTAAATTCCAGCTGTTGGCATCTCTCTCTCTCTCTCTCTCTCTCTCTCTCTCTCTCTCTCTCTCACACACACACACACACACACACACACACACCACGCACATGCATACACACATACGCCCGCTCCAGAATGACATAGTCATTCACTCAAGTTCATGTATAATACTATTAGAATCAGGTTTGTTCTTTAGGGCCCCATTACTGAAATGAATGTCCAGTGGTGAATAACATGTTTTCGTAGTTTTTTGATAAATTTCAGCTCTTCATTAACTTTACCCAAATAAATGTTGATATTACCAAGGAAGATACAAGGAAAATCACTTCCAATACTTATAAATAAGTATGTTTTATTAAAAAGGAAATTATATATTAAAGGACTTTGATAACCTTCTATAAGGTTGTAATATTATCTCCACAATATACAAATAAAGGACAAGGAATACTACAATATACATTAATAAAAGCCATATTATAAGCCAGTGCTACAATTGGTATACAGAATTTCTATGTCAGAACCTAATTTGTAGAACTTCTCAGGTATGCACATGTCTGTGTATGTGTGTGTATGGATATATATGTATGTACATACACATATAGCATGCCTTAATATATATATGTATAAGCATACTGCGTTACATGTGCATACATGTATATACAAGGCCTTGCACTATAATTTACATATGTGTGCATGTATATGTATATGTGTATCTTCATGTGTATATCTGTATATTGTTGTCATTAATGTTACTATAAAAATAAATTCTGAGTCCAAGAGTCTGAGACATTCCTATACCTTATCCATTAAGATGTCCCTTTGTTTTAGAACAGGTTTACTTTCAAGGGAGTCTGGCCTCTTTTCTTTTTAAATTTTTTTTATTCCAAACATACTTGACCAAAACAAATAATATGAACAGTTCTATATTAGTTGATGAATAAAAGAGTTCAAATCCAACCTCAGACACTTATTACCTTTGTAACCTTGGTCAGGTGATTTGCCTCAGTTTCCTCATTTGTACAATGAGATGGAAAAGGAAATGGCAAACTAGTATCTTAGATAAGAAAGCCCTAAATGGGGTCATGAAGAGTTAAGCATGACTGAAACAAATGAACAGGTGTTATATGTACAATTCTTGCATGTTGTATTTTTCATTGAAATGTGAACTCCTTGAAGGCAGTGACTACAGTTTTGCTTTTTTTTGCCTCCCTTAGCACCATGCCTGACAAAGAGTAAGTACTTTTGGTAGTTGTGCATTGACTTGCTTGAACATACTCCTAACCACCACCACCACAGCACCACCACCAATACCATCACCACCATCACCACCATCACCACCATCATGGAAATCATGCTTATTCCATACCAAAATGTTAAGAGAAAAAAAAGTAAAAATTTAAACACTTAATGTCCTATTTTAAGGGAAACTGTACCTATGATTTTATTGGTTAGAGAAGTTCCAGAGTAAAAACTTGTGCTACCATTGTAGAACCTCACAGTAGAATAAAATTACCTGGGGCACTTTAATGTTTACTGACATGCTCAAGGTCTCACAAAGCCAGAAGAAGTACTTGAAACCAGGTTTTCCTATTTGAACCCTGGAATTTTTTCCAAATAATGCCTCTCTATTAGGTTGACTACTTTCCAAATACACATACATTTGCAAATATACAAACTGGATTTCTTTCATTCTTTTAATCCAGATATTTTCCATTTATAAGGACACATCCAGTGTTAGAAATTCCATAGTCATCTTCTCACAGCTCACACCACCCTAAACAAAGGTTTTAAGCAATGAAGCAACTTAAATTCTGGTACTTAAGGCCACAACCTCTGAAAAGCCAGCCAAAATATAGCACAAAGAGTGAAGGCTTTACATTTGGAAGATAAAAGTGCTTCAGGTGATTCTATGGTGAAATTAACAATATTAAATTAAAAAATAAGTATTTTTATACTACATGGAATTTTTTTAATGCAAAGAAGATTACGTGCAAATCATTTTAATCTATTGTGACTCTAAATTTGGACCTATTCTCAAGTAGAGGGTATTTATCAACAAAATATTTCATAGGTCAGTGTGGATAATACATCCCAAAAGCAATAATTAGCAAAGCTAACTTTTTCACAGATACTGAGAATATATATATAAAAAAAACCAACTTTGTATTCTTTTACTTATTTCTTCTGATCTCTATTAATTTTTATGTGATGTTCTTGTCTGACATCTTACTAAGAAAAATGCAAAAAAATTAACATGAAATGATGTGCTTGTTAAGATAGATATTAATGTTCAAAAGGTAGCATTTAAAAATAATTTGAATTCTTTTTTCTGAGTTCATCAAACCAGGTTCTGCCAAACTGTAACTCGTAGAATCTCTTTTTCAGGTTGAGAGATGAATAATTAGCTGCCATAGAGTCAGAGTCAGTGCTAAATGGTGCCTGGCACTTACTAGGGGCTTAATATTTGTTGATTGACTGACTGTGCCTATGAAGGTGGGCATGGAAATCTGCTTATGTTGTTTTAGCATTGATGCACTCGAGATACCAGGAGCTGCTACATAGATGCGATTATGCCAATCTAAAAGCTAAAAGTGGTCCATTAGATAGTCTGCAAGTGACCTTTTATTACACGAAAAAGAGATAATTAGTAGTTTCAGTTACATCTCTATAAGTTGTAAGTAGTCAAAATTTGAAAAAAAAATGTTCCTTGTTATTCTGTGAGTACAACATTAAAAACTATTTTCATCATACCATAATGCTTTAATTATATAAATTAACACTGTCATACAAATTTGATTACACATAAAAAATGACTTCATGTTGAGTAAAACATGGGAAGTTAAATGGAAAACATTCAGATTATTTTTATAAAATGGAACACGGTATACTTTATCATTTAGTGTGCATCTTGAATGGATAGTTTGATTCTTCTTCATTATTAGATTTAACTCAACAACATACATTGTTCCCCCTTCTGTTGCACTGGGCTGCCCAAAAATCTATCCAAAAAACCAATAGGATCAGCCTTTCATCATCAAGGCCCCTACTCTAGGCAGTGCACATGACTTAGATGAATGAGGGGTTACTAACTATAATCCATTTAATAAAATTGAGGACCACTGATCCTTACCATCTGCCCTGCTACTACATCCAAAGGTCCACAGGACCTTAGCATGCAAACTGTTGCTTTGCAATCCCATTGTGTTCTCCAGATATCACCATCAGAGTTGCTGACACATCCAGCAGACTCATGAGATTTTTTAAACCACTCCATTTTTGCACACTTAGATTTTCCAGGCCTTTCCTTTCACCCTGCAGATGAGTCTTCTTATATATAGTGTCACCCTCAATTCAATTGTAGACATCTTAAGAGCAGGGATGCTTCAGAAGAAGTCAGTCTAGGAAGCATAGGAAATACTCAAAAATGAAATTCTGAAGATGCAAAGGAAAACGGTTCCAAAAAGGAAGAAAAATTAGATTTATGTGAAGTGATATAGATGCACAACTAAACTCACCAACCAACAGATATAAAAGAGGAATTTATAAAAGATGGAAGCAATGCCAGGTAACAGAAGATTAATAAGAATTAAGTAGAATCTTGTTAAAACATTGTTTGGATTGCTAAAGTTCAGAATGAACTGAGTGAGCCTAGTAAGAGAAGTTTAAGATAACAAATGATGTCTGTTTTCATAGTTACAGTGGGAGAAAAAGGGGAGCCATAGAAGGACCTTTACTTATATTAGATGGAATTACTGTCAATGAAGGAGGTTTCTTGATTTTAATTCTTTATCTATTTTCTCTGCAAATCCGAATGATTTTTATTTGGAAATGTAAAAGCAAAAGTGACTAATAGGGAACTGATACCCAAGATAAGTGATCTAGTAAGAGAACCCTTTGCTATCCTTGATGAATTCAAGTCACTTACATCCTTAGGTCTGGAAAGAACAGTCAGAAATGATTGCAGAGCCCACCATCAGTGATATTTTAAAGATAATGGAAAATGGAAGAAGCACTATAAACACTGGACAAGTAAAAATATCATGATTTTCAAAAAAAGGAAGAGAACAGAGTCTGAAAAAATATAGTCCAGTGATCTTAAATGCCATTTCTCAGTAAACTTAGAAAGAATTATTAAAGTCACACTCAACAAAGCTATTGAATGCTGAGGAGTACTGGCAAGGAGCTAGTATGGGTCCAGGAAGACCAAATCCTGAGAGACCCCTATTTCTTTTTTTCAAACAAGATTATTTAACTAGTAGATGAGAGGTATGCTGTGTACATAGTTTACCTAGCTTTTAGTTTACCCTTTGTTATAGTACCTTGTTGCTATTCTTTTGGAGATTATGGAGGTGAGATATAAATTTAATAACAATTCAATGAGATAGATCCAGAGCTGATCATATGGCTGAAGTCAAAAAGGATCTATTAAAGTGGCAGCAGTTCTACAGTGGAGTACCACAGGTATCAATAATTGGCCCTATGCAGAATAACATTTTAATCAGTGACTTGGAGAAAGGCAAATATTAAGGATTATTAAATGTGTAGATACCAGAAAGTAAGAAGGAATGATGAACACACTGGAAAATAGAGTTAGGAATCAAAAAGGAATCAAAAACATCGGGAAGGTTCAATTAAGATAAAGTTCAATAGAGACAGTATAAAGTCTTGCATTTGGGTACAAAAACCATCAACTGTCCAAATACAAGTTGAAAAACACATGGTTAGACAGCAGTTATTCTGGAAAGGGTATAGCAGTTATAGTGAACTCAGTATGAGTCAGCACTGTGATGTGGCAGCCAAAAATCTAATGTAAACTTGGACTGTATGAAAGGTTATAACTACAATGAACAAGGTAGTGTTAACCCCACTCTAGTCTCCCATTATCAGATCTCATCTGGATTGTTCTAGAGAAGTCCATAGTATCATGGTCTAGGAAGGAAACTGATAAACTAGAAAGTGTCCAGAGGAGGGCAATCAGGATGGTGAAAAGTATTGAGTTCATAGCATGAGGATCAATTGAAGGCATGTTTAACCTGGCGAAGAAATTTGGGGAAAGAGGCGTGGGACCCATAGATTTAGAAGAAAATGCAAGCATAGTATAAAGTTAGACAGAGCTGTCCAAAAATTTTTGAGTCCAGGACTGGCACGGGGTAGTGTGAGTATATGTCATATTATTATCAGCTAGGGTCAGTAAAAGTCATCACCAAGAAGTTGGTCACCAAATGGTGTGCTATTTTTGTCTATCATACCAAGTCAGACCCTGAGGAATCCAGAGAAAGGATAGGTAAATAATCTAGATATAAAACATCACAACATAAACAAATTAGAGAACCATGGGAAAAATACCTATCAGATATGTGGATAGAAGAACAGCTCTTGAAAGAGCAAAGGGTAGAGATAATCACAGAATATAAAATTTAAATAGATAATTGTGATTACATAAAGTTAAAAAAGTTTTTGCACAAGTAAATCTTACAAAGTAAGATAGTAAGGGAAACACTGAGGAAAAAAAATCTTTGTAGTATATTTCTTTGATAAAGATCTCATTTAGGGGTGGCTAGGTGATGTGGTGAATAGAGCACTGGCCCTGAGTCAGGAGGATCTGAGTTCAAATCTGACCTCAGACAACACAAAAACTAGCCATGTGACCTTGGGCAAGTCATCTTAACCCCAATTGCCCTACCTTTGCTCTCCAAAAAAAGAGCAAAAAATATCTCATTTCCAAGGTATAAAAGTACCTGATTTAAATTTATAAGAAAAAGATCTATTATTCAATTGATAAATGGTCTAAGAATATAAACTGTTCTCAAAGAAAAAAAATGCAAGGTATCTGCAACCATGACATAATAAAATTTAAAAACAAACAAACAAAAAAACCAAACCCACAAACCCCAAACTCCAAAGCACTACAGATTTTAAAAAAAGGAATTATAAAGGAAATATGAAATTCTACTTTGTACCTATCAGAGTGGCAAAGATGACAAAAAAGGGAAATGATAAATATGGGAAGGGTTGTATGGAAATAAACACATTGATGCATTTTTTCTCGACTTATAAATGGATACAATTATTCTGGAAAGCAATTTGGAACTATACACAAGAAATTACTAAAGTATGTATGCCCTTTGATCCAAAATATGGAAAAGAGTCTGGCAGTCAGCCAATCAACAAGCACTGTGTGCCAGGTATTGTGCTAAATGATAAGGCTGTGAAGAAATACAGAAAACTCGTCCCTGCCCTTAAGAAGTTCACATATGAATGGATGTTAGTATTTTCTCTCTATTGATGATCTCCAATTTATCATATGTACACACACATACATGTGCATATGTATATACACATACAAAAGCAGATGTTCAAACATATATGAATGTGTACAGATCTCCCACATGTGTGTATATATGCATACACATTTGTATCTATACATGTGTATATATGATCAATTAGAAAAGATAATCAATAGAGAGAAATCATTTAAGGATTGAGAAAAGCTTCTTATAGAAGGTGAGATTTTATCTGGGAATTAAAGGAAACTAGAAGATGGCGATGAGCAAGAAAAAAATCCCAGGCATGGGAAACAGAATGAGCTCAGGGAAAATTAAATAGTCTAATTTGGTGGGAACCTAGATTGTATTAAGATGAATTGTGTAGAAAATGCTGGAGACATAGGTTGAAACCAAACTACCATTATTCAATTAAAAAAAAATCTAACAAAGCTTTGGTTTTGTCCCAAGGCATTGAGACTAAGGGAGCATAAAACACCAATTATGATAATTTCATTTAACTGACACAGAAGAATTGCCTAAATGAGAGCTAGGTGGGATTTTAGCTAGGGTTTTGGGTGTTATAATGGATGGAGTGCTTGATTTAAAGTTAGGGAGTTCAAACTCTGCCCCAGACAGTTGTGTGATTTTTTTCTAAGTCAGTTTACTTTTCTGTGCCTCAGTTTCTTCTTCTGTAAAACGGGGTTAATAATAGTGCTAGAAGATCCACAAGATACTTGATGTATTTGCCAAGTGACAGCATTTCACAACTAAGAGCCATACTAATGTAGAATATCAACTTGCTTTTATGTTGCTTTTCTCAACATAGAAGGATGGTAAATACCGTGGGTAGTATCACCTCATAAAACAAAAAGAAGCATCAGAGAATAAAACTGTTTTTAACAAAATTTTAATGAGAGAACAAATTAAGCCAAATTCTCCCATAGACATTTAAAGTTAGAGACAGAAGGGTGGCTAGGTGGCTCAATGAGTAGAGCGCCGGCCCTGGAGTCAGAAGGACCTGAGTTCGGATCCGATGTCAGACACTTAACGCACACACAAACAAAAACCTAGCCGTGTGACCTTGGGCAAGTTACTTAACCCCAAATTGCCCTCCAAAAAGCAAATAAATAAATAAACAAATAAATTTAGAGACAGAGAGACAAAATTTGGAGAGAAAGTGGGACTTGAGTGCTAGAATCAGGAATGGTTAAATGATGAAAGAGATGTGGAAAGATAAATACACTTATGTATTATTGATGTAAATGGTTCCATTCTGGAAGACAATCTGCAATTATGCAAGCAAATCTAGTATTCAATTCATACCTTTTGACCTAGATATCCCACTACTGGCTACATGCCCCAAAGAAGTCAGAGACAAGAAAAAATTCTAAATGTTAAAAAAACAAGAAAACAGAAAAACAAAAAAATGGATAGCAACCCATTTTCGAGTAGTAAAATTTGGAAGAAAGTTCTCATTTATTGGGGCAATGGCTGAAAAATTGTACTTTATAAATGTAAAAGTATATTATTAGCCTATAAGAAATAGTGAATAGGAGGACATCAGAGAAATGATGGATGATATATTTGAACCTACTTAGAATGAAAAAAGCAGAATTAGAGGAGTGCTAAGCACCTATAATCAAAACAAAGACCACAACCAATATTGGTCCCAAAAGATAAGATGATAAAATGCCCTTTTTTCTTGACAAGAGTGGTGGGAAACCACAGATGTGGAAGAATTGTGTGGTGGGAAAGGAGTTAAAGGGTATATTGGGGGCATGTTAAAAAACATGTGGTTAAAAACAAACAAATAAAAGCATCAATAGAGCTTTAAAAAAATACCTTGGATCCTAAATTTGACAGAGCCTGCCAAGAACTCTTCCTTCATGTGATATTTTCAAATCAGATATAAGGTGAGGTTTTTTTGTTGTTGTTGTTGTTGTTGTTGTTGTTTTTGTTTTTGTGGAGGATGAAGGCAAATAACTTTAATTAAGATAATGAGCAACAATCCTATCAGAAAATACACTTCTCTTTGTAAATTAGGCACTAGTGCTGAGAGGATCTCAGGTCTTTTCTCTGCTCCTCTTAATACAAATGTATAAAAATGCTGCCCCATTTTTCTTTTCCTTTTTTTGGAGGGGAGAGCAAAGGGTATTTGGGGTTAAGTGACTTGCGCAAGGTCACACGGCTAGTATGTGTCAAGTATCTGAGGCCAAATTGAACTCAGGTCCTTCTGAGTTGAGGGCCAGTGCTCTATGCACTGTGCCACCTAGCCACCCCAATGCTGCCCCATTTTTTAAGCAATTGGGGTTAAGTAACTTACTCAAGGTTAAACAGTTAGTCATTATTTATGTGTGGGTGCTCATTTTCTGAAGCCAGATTCAATCCTGGGTCATCCCAGCTCCAAGGCCGGTGCTCTTACTCACTGCAGCACCTAGCCTCCCCTACTGTCCCATTTTTAAAATGTAAAATCGCATCTGTTTAAAAATCATCACTTAAAACTGTTTCTAATGAAACTGCTATTTTCTTTGGTGGACTTTTTAGCATGGAGCTCACTTTAACCATGAAACTCATGCTGACTGCATCATCTACAAATCTATAAAGCTAGACTTGAAACTGTTCTTGCTTTTGGATAAATATCCCATCCCAGCAGAAGGATATACAACACTCTCACCAACCTGCAGTATGCACGATAGGAGTGCTGCCACTCTCTCCATAAATATTCATTGCTATGGAAACCTTCCCACATTCATGCACTTCTATAACCTTAAATGGCAAGCAGATATTTTAAAAGGATACAGAGAAAAATGCAAATAATGTCCTCAACAAGCATACCAATGGAGTTTCTGGTGATGGACTCCTGTATTCTGAAAGGACTCTGTATTTGCTCAATAAAGTTTTAGCCAAAAAAAAAGTGAGAAAGGTATCATGGAAATATAGTAGGTGCTTGGGGAATGTTTATAGAATTCAATCTTGCTCTGATACAAAGAGAAGACATGTTTTATGTGCTATGTGAAAGAGACTATAAACTAGGAGAAATAAAGGAAAAGCTCCAATAGGCCTCTGAGTTTTTATGTGTTATATTAGTGTTCTCTCTTTCATCTTTGTGTCTGTTTCTTTTTCTCTCTCTCTCTTCCTCTTACCGTCTCTCCACATATATCCACGCCATAGGAAGTTCTGTTTAAAAGTTGGCAAGAAATTCTGTGGTAGGGGCATAGGGCACTTGCCTTTTTTCCTTGTATCTCTTATTGTTCTGTTTTTATAGATGACATATAACATAGTTTACTACTCTATTTCCAAGATCATTGTAGGTCTCGAGGTGGAGAGCTGAATTTGAGAAATGCATGATATTACAAGAAGAGAAGAATGAATCCAACCCTGCAAATTTTCTCTGAGAACGGAAAATGGTGCAAACTCAACCCATCTGTGTTGTGATATGAAACACATTCCCTCGTGGTGGTCCTTGTTGGGTGCCATTCCTATCTCGGAGAAATTGATCTCACTGTATGACCCAATGCAGCAGGAATACTGATAAGCTCCTCTTCTAAATAGGCATGGAATCATTCTTGCAAGGAGATATGACATTCAAAAGTCAGGCAATGGATGAATGATTATAAATTGAAGAAATAAATAAAGTACAGTATTGGCAAAGCAGAGCTATGATGCTGTTCTACATAAACACAAAAAGGAACTGTTAAATTTAGAAATGAACAGATTCAAATGCAGTTTGTCCTTTTTCTATCTATAGTATAAATCCTTCTGATCATGTACTGTACATTTGATGAAAGCATGTGGTGGTGACAAATGTCCCCTTAGGAACAGATCCAAATCAGAAGTTCAGTTTGCTTCAAGCTCCTTGAAATGTTCCAGTGGTGGCACATGGGTTGAGCTCTCAGAATTCTTATGCAGCTCTTAAAATCTTAATACACACAGAAGAGAACACAGGGAAGTATAAAAATCACACTTGGTTTTCAGGAAAAAAGATTATTTCCATCTTGATATTTTATGAGAGACAAATTGCTGGTGGAAATGAAACAAAATGTCTAAAATACATAATTATCTTAAGGAAAGAAAATCCATCCAAACAGTTAAGCTATTAGGATACCGAGAAGAGCTTTGCATGTAATTCATATTAGGTGGTAGAGTACATATAGTGATAGACCTCAGTTGAAATTTTGTGTGTGACCCTGGTCACATCACTTAACCTGTCCATACCTCGGGTTTTTCGTCTGTAAAATGAAGTTGAACTCATTGTTTTCTAAAGTATCATACAGCTTTATATCTGCAGTATTATGTCCGTTTGAATAATGCCAGAATTGCATACATTTATTAAATCTTTACCTATAGATCCCTGAACTGGCATAGAAAGGGAGTGAAGGTGAGAGGGTAAGGGAGTAACATTGTCAACCCTGTTAATAAGAATTCTGAGGCTCATTGTGATATATCATAAATCACAGTAAATTGACATCCCTTGGGTAGGGGTTTCTATCCACTAAAAATAATAGCTGAAATTTATGAAGCTTTATGTAGGGGTTTAATGAGCATAACTCTTCTCTTGTGGAGAAAGATGTTCAAACAATTCTTATCCATGGAGATGTAGTACTGCCAATTGTGTTTTGTCAATTGGACATAGACAATTCTTTTTTTAGTGAGTGGGGCTATACTGAACACAATTGGTTATCTGGGATTAAGGAGGCTGGCCTCTAATCAGATAAATCTTCTCTCCATATTAACTATAAAAGAGAGTATCAGGATATTCTCTCAGCCTCTTTTTTAAGCTATGTTAAACAATTCTTCTCTTCAGAGAACAAAACTTAAAAGCAGCAGGTCAGCCCTTTGGCATTCTCAAATGGGGGCAGAGATGGGGATGGAGGGAATCAGGTCATTCCCAGCATTTCCTCCTCCCAGACACTAATAATGGTGGTCTTGAGACAGAAGCACATGGACATTACATATGTTAGGTCATAACCTTCTGGCCACAGGTCTGAACTGGGGACTTGAGAGTGAAATTTACCAGATCAAGAAGTGCTAGTAACTGGGGAAATGATAGAGTTCTTGAAGATATACATAGCAGAAGCAGAAAGGGAGTTTATAGAGAGTTATTTTGCGAACTTAACTCATAAGAGGACAAGGAAATATGAATTTTGTAGGTGCTGCTATCCTGGTTAGCCTGCTATCCATAGAAGGGAGATTTAATAGGCATTTTCTACCTTGGAGTTTGCCACACAAGAGAACTGATATATAAAGTTTGAAGACTTGGTCTTCCAATCTGTAGAGAATGGTATTTCCTAGAGTAGCATTCCTTTGAAGAAAGATGTTATTCTATGTTGTCCTCAAGACTAGTGGACTAGTAGGGGTTAAATCACATGGGTATAGATAAGATAACAGATGAAGGTCTTGTAACTCTGTTGCTATGCTGAGATACAAAGATAATACAGGACTGAAGGAGGGAAAAATCAAGAGCAAAATCATCATAGAAGTTGAGTTCCAAATATATTTTTCCTTTTCTTTGTATGTGAGAATATTCATATATGTTGATGTTTGATAAATTTTAAATATGTGAAAAGTCAAGAGCAATATTAAGAAACTAAGTCTCCCAGTGAGTGGAGGCAGAGACAAAATATTTATTGCACATAGCCACACAGGCCTAGAGTTTATACATATCTAGGCTAAGGAGATGAATGCTATGAATGAAGCCAGACTATGAGAGAGAGGTGGCCAACCCCCTGAGAACAATAGAGAGCTAGGCATTTCCTCTGAAGTTCCTTCTAGGAATACTTGCTCTATGCCAGTCACTATGCTAAGTACTTGGTGTATAAAGACAAAGACAAAATAGTCTCTGCTCTCAAAGAGCTTACATTCTAAGGAGGGAAAAATGTACTTATGTAGGTATATACAAATCATATTCAAAGCAGACACAAAGTAACCATGGATAGTAAGAAATAACTACAGGGATAAACATGGGATTACCAGTATCTAGTTCTTATGGCTGAATAGGATCATGAAAGTAGGCAGTAGTTGCTCATGATGGCTAAATAAGAATTAAATATAAAATAACATTAATTTTTCAGATCTTATCTCACCTATATGTAGCCTGAAAAAATAGTGAATGAAGTTTTGAGTGAGTACATTCAAAGTAGAAAATTAAAGCCATTTGAAAATATAGAAGTAATCTTGTGAATATAATAGCAATCATCTCTGTCTTACTTTTCAGGAATGCACCCTGACTGAATTTTATCCTCAAGTAATAAGGAGGAAAGAGCACATCTCTGGAGAAGTGGGAAAGGGGCTCAAATTATAGCCTTTGCATTTACTCCCTAGATAAGCTGGGACAAGTGAATTTCTTTATCTACAAATCAATTTTCTTATCTATAAAGTGAAGGGATCAGACTAGATGATTTCTAAGGTTGGTTCCAGGTTTAAATACCATGATTCTATAAATGGTACTCTAGTCAATTTATAAAATTACTTTTGGAACCTAATAATTTAATAAGAATGTCATGGGTATTCTTTCTCCCACATTTACTTCTTTATTCCTCAAAATCTGATGTATTGCATTGTTCTTCATTGATGTTCCTTTCCTCAAATTCCTCAAGAATCTTTCTTCCACTGTGGGTTAAGAGCTAGAAAAGAAATGTCTCTGTTGACCTATGACGTGGTTTCTCCAGAGAAAGAGAGAGAGAAGGAGGGAGAGAGAGAGAGAGAGAGAGAGAGAGAGAGAGAGAGAGAGAGAGAGAGAGATGGATAGATAGAGAAAGAGAGAGAGAATGAGAGAATGAATGGCCCTTGAAAGATTCCTCAAGCAAGAAATTATTTAACAACATCTTGTATCGTTTAGACTTTTTCAAGTGATATATTTATCAATAAACATGTTATAAAACATTTTTATACTCCAAATCATGATGGAATACATGAAATATAAGGAAGTATAAATTCATTTGAGGAGGGAAGAGCATGGACAGCAAGGAGGCTAGCTTCAAATTTTCTGAAGGACATTTATCTGAGGTAAAACATGAAGAAAGCTCTCAGAGAGATATGCGAGAAGGGAGACCAGTTGCCTATAACTATCTCTCTCTCATATATCTGTGTATATATATGAAATAAAAAGGAAGGAAAGAAGGAAGGAAGGAGGAAAAGGAACAAGAAAACAGGAATTTTGTAGTGCTTCCTATATGCCAGGTACTGTACTAAGTACTTTACAAATATCATTTGATCCTCAACAATCTTGGAAGGTAGTAGGTGTCTGGGTCTGTATTTGAACTCAGGTCTTCCAGATTCTGGGCCCAGAATTCTTTAAATATTGCCACCTAACTTCCCAACTTTCAATTAAACATGAATAGGATAGTGGGTTGGATTATCACTGGGAAATATATAGTGATTTTTTAAGGATCTCACACTTCTTCCTGAAACAAAGATCCATAAATTTTTAAATAGTAATATTCTTGTGATTTTTCCACATGGCTGCAAGAAATAGAAAACAACAGTCTTCAAAACATTAAAGTTGAGTGTCAGTCAAAAGGCCCTTGAAATATAAATGATGGACCAGATAAGATTGTAATATGTTATGAAGTAAGATTTACACAAGAGAAGCAGTGTAAACCATTTTATTATAGAGATGGCTTGGTCAGATTGTGACAGTGATATATATTAGTTGGTAGACAGCCTGTGTGATCCATTGATATCTGCTCAAAGTCAAAAGACTTTCTCTAGAAAAGCCTCTAGCATAATGGATGAGCTTTCTCTAGAGAATATACAGGAAGACATGTCCTTGCAAAGGACAAGAAGGCACGGATGGATTATTACCTTTATCACTGGAGTGACCATTCACATCAGTCATATCATAGATCTGCCGAAGTATGGAAGTATGCAGTGGAGTCTCCTAGATGTTGTGAGTATGAATATAAAACAAATTCCCTGATGCCAAGAAGCCTATAATAAGCAACATGAGGCATGCACATTAATAATTTTAACACAAGGCAGAATATACTTGACAGAGTGTTGGATTTGGACTCGGATATCTCTTTTAAAAACTGACCTATATTATCTTGGAAAAAATCATTTAATTTCCCTAGGTCTGAGTTTTTTAATCTGTAAAATTAGGATGTTGGACTTGACAACCTGAAAAATCCATCACAACTCTAAATTTGTGATTGTATAAGGACTGGTACAGATAAAGTGTTCTGAGAAACACTCATGGTCTCCACTCCCTACACTCCAGCATCCATAAAAATCCTAGGCTAATCTTCCTATATGGCAAATGCCTGGGGGGAAAATGACATTTTTAGCAGATAACAAATTGAATTACTTTTAAATGTATATTTAAATATAGATATTTACCTTTAAATATATACCTTTAATACTTTTCAATATATACTTTTAAATGCTGTCCCTACTTTATTAAAATAATTTTTTATTAATCTTTTATTTTTTTATATCACAAAAATTCCCTGTTTCCTTCCCCTTCTGCCTCCCAGAGTAATCTCATATAACAACATTTTTTCATGGGAAAAAGTCAGCAATATTGATCAACAAACTAAAAATTCTGAAATCATGTGCAATGGTTTGGGGTGAAGGTGTCCCCTTACATCTCTTATTGGGGTGTTTGTTCTTTGTAATTTTGCAACATTCACTTGCGATTGTTTTGTGATTTGTTCTTTCCACTTACCTTGTCGTAATCATTATGCATATTGCTTCCTTACCTCTGTTAACTTCAGTCTGCATCAATTCATGCAAATCATTCCATGTTTCATGTTTGTCATTTCATACAGTATAGTAATATTCTATAATATTAATATACCTCAATTTGTTTAGCCATTCCAAAAGTGATAGTATTTCCCCTTTCTTAATAAACAGATATCAGGGTAGAAATAAGACTTTTCTCATTCATGCACTGTAGAGATGCGATGAGACATAATGGAGGCAGAGAGCTAGCCTCAGAGTCAGAAGACCTGTCTATGACAGGTAAGCAGTGAGCCATCTGGGTGAGCGATCTTTGGCAAGTCACTAAACCTTTCAATGACTAAGACAACTGTCTATAACTTTAAGTTATGAAATAGTTGCTGATCTCTAATGGCAGGGAGAATTTCCTCATTGGGATTTCCCTACACCAGTTAAATCACAGGATGGCCCAATATAAATACATAGATTTGATTTATTCTATAAGTCTTGAGCAACTTATTCAGCAAAAATCAATTGAACATAGACTACTGAATAGACCACTGGACTTGGAGTCAGGAAGATAAGTTCAAACCCAGCCTCAGACACTTACTAGCTGTGTGACACTGGCAAAAGTCACTTAGCCTCTGCTTGACTCAGTATTCTGATGTATAAAACGGGGATAGTAACATCACCTACCTCATAAAGTTGTAAGAATCAAGCAAGATCTTTGTAAAGTGCTTAGCACTGTGCCTGGTAGTCAGTATATGCTATATAAATTATTCCCTCCTTTCCCCCTTTCCTTGCTTCCCTTTAAGTCAACTTTATTTTTTCAAGAGTAGAAAAGTGCATCTGTACTAGATGCATTTGCACATAGACCTACTAAATGAAAAAAGAAAAGATAAATGCAAAATCATGTATTGGGTTCAAAACTCAACTATGCAACTAAGGGAAGAAGGGAGAAATAGAACAATAACAGCTTTTAAAAAACTGATCTGATTGCTTAAATGAACTTCAAATCTATAGATAACATGATGTGGTGATTAAAATTGAGAACGTATTAATTGAGGCATAAAATCTAGAACGAGGAAGGTTATAGTCCCCCTGCACTATACTCTGTTCAGACTACATTTAGAATATTATGATTAAGTTCTGTACATAACATTTTAAGAATTCATTAACAACCTGGAGAGGACTGATAGGAGGGCAATTCGCTTAGTGAGAGGACTGGAGACCATGCCAGATGAGGACTGGTTAAAGGAATTGAAGAAATTGGGACTAAAGACTAGAAGAAATATGGGGGACATGATAAGAGTTTTTAAATAATCAAAGAACCTGGGCCCAGAGGGTAAAGGAGAAATGGCTGAAAATCTGGTAGAAAAGCAAATTTTGACTTGGCATAAATAAAATATTCTTCTATGGGCTGCATTGGGAGGCAATGGATTCCTCATTACCAAAAGTCTTCATGTGGAGACTAAGTAACTTTTAGGAATACTACAGAAGGCATATACTTCTTGGTATAAATTGGATATAAATTGTAATAGATGACCTCATGAATCCCTCCTAAATTTGAAATTATTAATCTCTGCTTCAATGATCACATAACTTCTCAAAAACTTTTTATATCTCTCCCTTGCTTACTTAATAGAAAATGAACTCATTTGGTCATTTATGATTTTCCTATATTTCTAGATTTATTTTATAATAGTCACCTTCATGAACAGAATTTTACCTATAAAGGTAGAGATTATCATCATTTGGGTAACAACTTAAAGAGATCTTATACCCATACAACTAAGCAATTAATTTACTATAAACATGTTTTAGAAAGCAAAGGGAAAGACATAGTGACATTGCAGTTGCTAGTCAACCTTCTTCTCTTCCCCAACTCCCCATGCCACCTCTTATTTGCACACATACACACACACACACACACACACACACTTCTATAGTATAAGATCACCATGATGGAAACTGCACATACATATGAATTTGGTGGGGGCAGGAGAAAGTATAGCAAATGAATTTCCATCCTTTGTTTTCATTAAACTTATAATGTGTGGAAATATAAGAGCTGAAAACTTAGCAGAGTACACAAAAGGCTCCTCATGAAATTTTAATAGTTATAATGAGTCATTTTAAAAAGTATCATACATCTTATAATTCATCAAGGGGGCATATTTCAATGCAATGACAAAGTAGGACTTTGATGTCTTAACCTGAAACATTTAGATCAATATTTCTCTATTTTCTAATATATGGAGAAATATGTCATTGAACATGTGTGTTGTCCTTCTTAATTAAGAAATATCATTATATTATTAATGTTTCATGTTTTTGTAGCTTGAGAAGGATTAAGTAATTGACACTTGATAAACAAAAATACATGCTAATTTTTTTGGTATTTTATAATTTAATCTTCATCTTAATTATTTATACAGTCACATGCAGAACAGAAAAGGTAAAAATGGATTTTGTCTAAATATTCACAGTTTGGGAATATCTGTGTTCATTTGCTAATGCATTTCACAAAGTTTAACCATAAATATAGGTCATTTGTGTGGTGCTATTCATTGCAATTAAATGGACTTCAGTACTCCAAGGCTCCTACTAAAACATGATTTTAGTGGATAAGCCATTATGAGACTATTTGTTGCATAATATTAATAAATATTTAACCATGAGGATGGAACTAGTTAGAGAGGTAGCAGTGACGTGAACCTTGGGGAGAAGAACTAGGTCACTTGGGATTTGGTAATAACCAAGGAAAGAAATGTTGGGGCACAGCCAAATTGGTAGACTAGAATTTTCCTCCTACCATCTAGTTTTATTTTTTCCTTTAAAAGTTACCTATTTTTATATCACAGTAATTTTCTTCTATAACTCCTCTCTTTCACTAAACCCTTCCTTATGAAAAGAAAAAAAAAACAGTTAAGAAAAACTAAGGATTTGTTAGAGTAGTTTATATCGACTCATCAGAGTTGATTGTTAAATTTTTAGTGTTAGCATCTCTACCCCAGAAATTGGCAAGTGCTACCAATCAGGACTTGTTTTATTATTTTGCTGAATGTCTAGGCATAAGGAACTGAAGGAAAAAATAATGCACATTAAAATTTAAAGTATGTAGTATATACATTTTATTGTTCTTTCTTTTTTCCCCCTGAGAGCTGGTTGTTAAACATTTACCAGCATATCACTGGACAAAACAGAAAAATAATTGTACCTGATATAGTATTCAGTATTCCACTCACATGCCCCCCCATATGTTTACTTAGAGACAATTTTTTTTTATTATTTGTTTTCTAGGATCCAAATCTTGTACCATAGATTTTAAGACAGTCTATTTTATAGAAATTCAAAGACAATGTGAGTATTATTTCATTGCATGACCAGGGACTCAAAGAAGTATAACAGCAAGGAAGGACTCTAAGTGAAGAAATTATATGTATTTAATCATACAGAATCTCAGGGAGAAAGGAAGAAAGGAGACATGTAGAGAAACATAATTGACTCAACAGAAATCAAGACAGATTTTAAAAAGGAAATACGTATTTGAAAGAAGAAGAGTACAATATATAGAAGGAGAAGCATGAAAGAAAGAATGAATTCGAAGTAAAACATAAGCCTTCAAGAATAGATTTGGATAGAACAACATCCAAAGCAAGCTGTGGCATACTAAACATTCTAAGAATAGAAAAATGGGCTTATATGGTCAAGCACAGGACAAAGGGAAGAGAAAAAAGTTAGGGCCACTGCATTGTATGGGTAAGATAAGTTTAAGTAAAGATAGATATCAAGTAGAATAATTCAGCTACTAATTTGTTTCCATGTTCTCCAACAATACTTTTCTTTTTTTGTTTTATTTAGACAATACTTTTCAAATGATAAAGGCTAAAGCAAATGTAATTAAGTGATAATAGAAGCTCAAATCGCAGCTAGGGGGTGCAGTGGACAGAGCATTGGCCTTGGAATTGGGAAGACTCATCATCCTGAGTTCAAATCCAACCTCAGACACTTACTATGTGACCCTGGGGGACAAGTCACTTAACCCTGTTGGACTCACTTTGCCCCTTTTTTTTTTGCTTTTTGGAGGGCAATTGGGGTTAAGTAACTTGCCCAAGGTCACATGGCTAGGTTTTCATTTGTGTGTGCGTTAAGTGTCTGAGGCCAGATCTGAACTCAGGTGCTTCTGACTCCAGGGCTGGTGCTCTACTCACTGCACCACCTAGCCGCCCCCTGCTCATCTTTAAAATGATCTGGATAAGGAGATGGCAAACCACTCTAGTATTTTTTCTTTTTTATTTTTTTTAAACAAATGCTTTATTAATTTCTGTTTTACATCATTCATTTCTGCCAGATTTTGAGTTACAATCATTTCCCCCCCATTATTTCCCTACCAAACCTCCCAGAATAGTAGTCCCACAAGATATCGCTTCCTCCAATCTGCTCTCTCCCATACCCCCATCAACTTTTCCATTAGAGGAAGGTGAATCTTTGTGTCCCAATGCCTGCACATCTTATCTCCCTATTACAAGCAAAAGAGTATTAATAATAGTATTTATATATATTTGAAACATTTAATGTTACGACCTCGAATTTCAGATCCATTTCCTTCCTCCCTTGTCACCCATTCCCTCTTGGGAGATAAGTAATTCAGTATATGTTGTACATGTCTAGCTATGCAAAATATTATCATAGTAGATATATTGTACAAGGCTGCTTATAATTCCCTCCCACTCATCCCACCCCCCACCTGGTCCATTCCCTACATGATCCTGTCCCTCTTCTATAGTGGGTACTTCCAACCTCCCCTCCCCCCAAGGATGCCCTCCCATCCATCATCCCTCCTCTCATCCCCCTCCCCCCTATCCTGCAGCAGGTTGAGATATCCCATTTAGTATGTATGTCATTTTCTCCCTGAACCAAATTCAATGTGAATGTGGTTTTGCCTTTTTAGCCTTCCTTATTCTCCCCCTCCTTTGCAACCACTTCCCTTGCTTCTTCTACATGGGATAGTTTACCCTACCCTATCTCTCCCCATCTCCTCTTGCTACTTTCCTCTCTCACCTCATAATTTCATCCCTTGAGTATTCTCCCTTCCCAACAAATTGAACCTATGCCCTCTATCCATATATAACTGTAACCATAAACACACACATTCACATATGTATTCATATGACCACACCCCCTTCTTCCATTATTTTCATAGTGAGAAAGATATCATCAGTCCCAGTTATTGCTTTCCATATAGGAATGTAAATAGCTCAACTTTGATAAGTTCCTTTTGATTTCTTTTCCCTGATTACCTTCTCAGGCATCTCTTCCTTCTTGTGTCTGGATTTCAAATTTTCTATTCAATTCTGGTTTTTTCCTCAAGAATGCTTGAAAGTCCTCTATTCCACTGAATGACCATATTTTCCCCTGAAACAAAATACTCAGTTTTGCTGGGTAGGTGACCCTTGGGTTCATTCCCAACTCTTTTGCCCTCTGGAATATCATATTCCATGCCCTTCGATCCCTCAGTGTAGAAGCTGCCAGGTCCTGGGCTATTCTGATTGTGTTTCCACAATATTGAAATTGTTTCTTCCTGGCTGCTTGTAGTATTTTCTCCTTGATCTGGGGATTCTGGAACCTGGCTATAATATTCCTGGGAATTTTCTTTTTGGGATCTTTTTCAGGAGGTGATCAATGGATTCTTTCAACCTCTATTTTGCCCTCTGGATCTAAAACATCAGGGCAATTTTCCTTGAGAATTTCTTGAAGGGTGATTTCTAGGTTCTTTCTTTGATCATGGCTTTCAGGTAGTCCAATAATTTTTAAATTGTCTCTCCTGGATCTATTTTCCAGGTCAGTGGTTTTTCCATGAGATATTTCACATTGCCTTCTAATCTTTCATTTGTTTGGATCTGCTTAACAGCATCTTGATTTCTCATAAAGTCATTAGCTTCCATTTGCTCCAGTCTAACTCTGAAGGAATGAATCTCCTCAGTGAACTTTTGAGATTCTTTTTCCATCTGGCAAATTCGATTTTTAAGGCATTCTTCTCCTCATTGCCCTTTTGGGCCTCCTTTGCCATTTGAGTTAGTCTATTTTTTAAGGTGTTGTTTTCCTCAGTCAGGCTGTTGACCCTCATTTCATACTTTTCCTGCATCCTTCTCATTTCTCTTTCCAATTTTTCCTCCA
Organism: Gymnobelideus leadbeateri; assembly: GCA_011680675.1. Lineage (NCBI taxonomy): Eukaryota > Metazoa > Chordata > Mammalia > Diprotodontia > Petauridae > Gymnobelideus > Gymnobelideus leadbeateri. The sequence goes on along the minus strand of WOXC01004902.1, from coordinate 165,577 downwards.
CTTCTCTTATTTGATTTTTAAAGTCCTTCTTAAGGTCCTCTATGGCCTACAACCCGCTCATGTTTTCCCCTGGGGCTTTTGGAGCAGGACTTCTGACCTCACAGTCCTTTTCCCGCTCTATGCCCCCAAAATAGGAGTCTAGGCTTGCATTTTTCTGTTTCCTTTGCCTTGGCATGTTGCCACTTAATTGCTTGACTTTTGGGCTTGTTGCCACACTATGGCTTTAAGGCCAGATAGAGAATTTTCGTCCCGAACGTGTGGGGGGCAACTTCCGTTTCTGGCAAGCTGTAAACCCACCCACGACTTCCACCCTAGATCACAATCCAGATCCAGGGAGGTTAAAGCAAGAGCGATTACCCCCCAAGACTGATCGCTGGATCTCCCTACGATTTGGAGGCCGGGAGCTGGAGCCACCTCTGAATACTGCAAAATAGCATGTCTCCTCAGAGGCTTCTAGCCCCCAGGGGAGGGAGCCAATGCATTCCCTAAATACCAGTCCAAAGTCCATAGGACACCAACCTCTTACTTTGTCCTAGGCATGTCTATGTTGATAATTCTGGAGTTGCCACAGTTGCTGGTGTTCTGGGGTTCCTCCAACTGGCTGCTAGGCCTGCCGCCCTGGGGCTAAAACCTCGGCTCACGCGGACCTGGGCTTGGCTCGGCTCCTGCACTCTGCGTGATGCTCACTGCCAGGTCCCAGACCGCTGTGCTGGTCCTTCCTGCAGGGCTGCTGGGCTGTCCTCAGCGGGAGGTTAGCTTCTCTGTGTTGTTCTGTGGGTGCTGGGGCTCCAGAAGTTGTTCAGAGTCCCCTTTTACATAGTTTGGGGGGAATCTGGGGGCAGAGTGGCTTGGAGGAGCTGTTTCTACTCCACCATCTTGGCTCCGCCCCCACTCTAGTATTTTTGCCAAGAAAACCCCAAATGGGGTCATGAAGAATTATACAGAACTGAAACAACTGAAGACCACAGAAGTCCAAGATATATGATGAAAACAGAGAACACCTACCTCGTTTAAATGAGTTCAAGTCTACTGGGTCATATAAATTACAATTTAGGGGACTAAAAGAACTCCTGGTGATATCACAGACATTTCCAAGCTTTTACTTTTTCCAGTCTTTTTATACCTCAGCCCCCATCAACATACCCAGCAAATTAGTTACACTGGCTTCTTTGCTATTTCTTATACATGACATTCCATCTTTTGACTCCTAGTGTTTGCACTGGCTGCCCCCTCCTCCCCCACTTCTAATCCTTTCCCTCTGAATCTCCTCTCTACTCCAGTTTCCCTCAAGACTTAGTATAAACTGTCCTGCCTTTTATAAGAAGGTTCTCTCAGTTCTGCCTAGTCTATTGCCTCTCTCTGAGACTATCTCCAGTTTACCCTGTCCATATCTTGTCTTCCTCATTAGACAGTTTGGATGTAAAGACTGATTTTTGTGTGTATTTCTTTATATCCCTAGCACATAATAATGCCTGGCACATAGTGGGCACTTAATAAATGCTCATTGAGGTAGTCCAATAATTTTTAAATTATCTCTCCTGGATCTATTTTCCAGGTCAATGATTTTTCCCATGAGATATCTCACATCACTTTTTTTCTTTCATTTGTTTGGATCTGTTTAACAGCATCTTGATTTCTCATAAAGTCACTAGCTTCCATTTGCTCCAGTCTAACTCTGAAGGAATGAATCTCCTCAGTGAGCTTTTGAGATTCTTTTTCCATCTGGCAAATTTGGCTTTTTAAGGCATTCTTCTCCTCATTACCCTTTTGAGCCTCCTTTGCCATTTGAGTTAGTCTATTTTTAAGGTGTTATTTTCCTCAGTCAAGTTGTTGACTCTCATTTCATACTTTTCCTGCATCCTTCTCATTTCTCTTCCCAATTTTTCCTCCACTTCTCTTATTTGGTTTTTAAAATCCTTCTTAAGGTCCTCTATGGCCTGTAACCTGATTATATTTTCATTTGGGGCTTTTGGTGCAGGATTTCTGACCTCACAGTTCTCCTCCTGTTCCATGCTTTGATCCTCTTTGCCCCCAAAATAGGAGTCTAATGTTGAATTTTTCTGTTTATTTTATTTTTATTTTCTGTTTATTTTATTATACATGCCTAGGCATGTTGCCACTTAATTACTTGACTTTGGGGCTTGTTGCCACAGTAGGACTCTGCCACCTGACAGGGGAGCTACCATCCCAAACGCTGGGGTCTTCACAACTTCAGGAGGTATTAGTTCGGTGGCCTCTGTGAAGCCTACACACGCTCTGGCAAGCTGGATACCCACCCCAAGACCTCTACCCCAGACCACAATCCAGATCCAGGGAGGTTAAAGGAAGAGCAATTACCCCCCAAGACTGATTGCTGGATCTCCCTACAGTTGGCAGAATAGGAGCTGAAGCTGCAACTGAAGCTTCAAAATGGCGTGTGTGCTGTGTGTCCTCAGTCATTTCTTGCCCACAGGTGAAGAAGCTGACAAGTTCCCCAAATACTGGTCCCAAAGTCCATAGGGCACTAACCTCTCATTTTGTCCTAGGCATGTATGTTTTGATAATTCTGGAATCACCACAGCTGCTGGTGTTCTGGGGTCCCTCCAGATGGCTGCTGGCCTGGGTGCCCTGAGGCTAAAACCATGATTCATGGGAGGCCTGGGCTCAGCTCCCAGAGCGCTGTGCTTGTTGGCTCCCAGAGTGCTGCGCTGGTGGCTCCCTGCAGGGCTGCTGGGCTGTCCTCAGCTGTAGGTTAGCTTCTCTTTGTCGTTCTGTGGGTCCTGGAGCTCCAGAAGTTGTGCAGAGTCCCCTTTTACATGAATTTGAAGTGGTATGTGAAAGAGCACCTGGAAGTGCTGTTTCTACTCTACCATCTTGGCCATAAATATCTGTCTTCATTTTCTAAGAAGGAAAAAGGTTGCCTGAGAAAATTCTAAAACAGATTACTTCAATGTTTTGTTTGTGAACCTAGAAAATAGGTACTGTGGCATAGCAGATGGAGTGCTAGCCTCAGATTCAAGGGTTCAACCCTGCCACTGCCGGTTACTGGCTCTGTGGCCTAGGACAAGTTACTTAACCATAGTGTCCCAGAAAATTTTCTAAGAATAGAAGTTGCAGAGAAGATGCTGATCTGGATTGGTGGGGTGAGTTCCCAACATCAGTACCATCATAAGTGAAGATTAAAAAAAATAGTTCTGCAGAGTAGGGCATTGGACTTGAGGTCAGGAAGACCTGATTCTGAATCCTGCCTTATACACTTAGCTGAGTGTCCCTGGGCAAATCATTTTGCTTATCCTTGCTAATTTCTAAAATGAAGGAATTGAACTAGATGGTATGATGTCCTTTCTCACTCTTAATCTATGATCTATGATACTATGAAGGGTGATCACTGTGAATCAGCCTACTTTCACTAATAACAAATCAAGATAAATTAACCTATTTATCTTTTGGGTGGGACAGCTAGATTAATACATCAGAGAAATGCCATAGTTACAGAGTATGTTCTTAGTAATTCATAACACAAAGTCTACAATTCTATAAGTTTGATTTGGGCTACTATAGAGGCTAGTACAGTAACAGATGTACACTGAAGTATCTTCTTTATTAGAGACTTAAGAATTAAGCAAGCCCCTATCTGCCAGGCCTTAGTATGAGCTTCCATGGGAGGAATGAAGGGAGTTGGCTCTAAAAGTCTTTTCCCAGATTAGTAGTGTATGTATATTTAAACTCAGGGCTTTTAGACAGATACATGCTGATTTTTCTCATAAGCCAATATGACCGCCATTAAAAACCAAACCAAACAAACTGTGCTTAAGTTGGCATGTATCTCACAACATCACATAGCAAAGAACATTGGTTTCTTTGAATGTTTTGTGTGACCAAATAACATAATAAGGTTGCAGAATAAACAGCCGGTACTTTCTTCTTATTTTACAATACTGGAAGAGGCCTTTCTCAGAGACTATAAAACATTATAGTTGTACTGCTATGCACTTTCTTTTTGTGGTTTATGGACTTAAATACTTTTTTGGAAGGATGTATCTGTTGCAAGTTGAGACAAATTAAAAGTGCTACCTGGAACTGTGATTTGGTAGAGGCATGGCTAAGTTCCAAACCAACACATTACATCTTTTTCATAGGCATGATTTACTAGATAGAGGGCTGGCCTTAAAGTTAGGAAGACCTTGATTCAAATCCCAGCTTAACTATGGGAGCTTGAGCAGGTTACTTAACCTCTGTGAGCAGGCGTAAGTCACAACTTTCTGAGCAAATCCCATTTAAATATTAAAGGTGGGTTTTAAAGATTAGTTGTGTGACTTGATTCATCATGATCCTGGAGCCCCTTCTGCAGTCCTGAAGCAATGTACTGCATTGCTTTTTGAAATGTAGGGTAGATTTGAATGTGAAAGTCTACCTTTAAATCCTAGCCCTGTTTTCTCATATGACCTTGAGCAAGTCACTTAACTTCCATGACAGGCAGAGACCTTTAAGATCCCTTCCATATCTAATATTTTGTGAAATTACTTAGCTTTAGTTGAAACCTATGTAGGGATCAGAATTTTTTTTGTTTTTTTTTTTTTTTTTTTTTTTTGTTTTTTGCTTTTTTTTTGGAGGGCAATTGGGGTTAAGTAACTTGCCCAAGGTCACACAGCTAGGTTTTTGTTTGTGTGCTTTAAGTGTCTGAGGCCGAATCCGAACTCAGGTCCTTCTGACTCCAGGGCCACTGCTCTACTCACTCTGCCACCTAGCCGCCCCCAGAATTTTTTTTAATGATTCCATAACTAAGTTTGCTTCTATATTGTCAAAAATGACCTTGTTGCAGATTAATTTTTTTCATACTTTGGATTCACAGTGAAATATCTGTGGATTATTACTAACATTTTCCACTTTTTAAATGAGCTTTATATAATCAGGCTTTTATTAGGCTGATGTACTAGGAAGTATGGTATAGTGCAAAACCTACTGGATTTGGTTAGATGACATAAATTAAAATATGGGTTTCTCTGTCATGATTTAATCTTTGTAACCCCATTTGGGATTTTCTTGACAAAGATACTGGAGTGACTTGCCATTTCCTTCTCTACCTCAGTTTACAGATGAGGAAGCTGAACCAAACACAGTTAAGTGATTTACTCAGGGTCACACAGGTAGTGAGTGTCTGAAGATGGATTTGAACTCAGGTCTTCTAGGCTCCAGAGCTAGAACTCTATCCACTGTACCACCTGGGTTTACCAGTTACTATCTGTAGGAAAGGTTTATATATATATATATATATATGTATATATATACATACATAAATACGTGTGTGTGTGTGTGTATACAGAGGGAGACAGAGACAGAGGGACAAAGTGACAGAGAGAGGCAGAAGACAGAGAGAGACTACATACTTTCTATTTAATTTTTTGGGAATATTGAAATGCTTGAATTTTAGGGTCAGATTTTTAATAACTCAAACTCCCAAAATGCATCCTGTAGTATGAACTGTGACATAGGAATAGCTGTTCATGGGGAATGACAAATTATGCCACAGCTGTCATAGAGACTACTTTAAGGTAGATTTCTTCAGAATGGCAGTTGACACTTTGCTCAAGAGAAGGGCTTTGGGTTTTGGCATCATCAGGGCCCTTTTACAGGTTGATATTTTAAAAATATGGAATATAGTTATCAGTGTGCTTTTTTATCTGTATGCCTTTGATATTTCGGATATGCAAAGACAACCATTGTCGTGAAAATAAAGATAGTGAATTCATCATTTTCTAGGTCTTACTTGCTAGATATGGTCAGAACTTTGAATAGGATACAAAAAAAATGAGACTTGGGCCCTATCCTTCAGGAATATAATAGTCTAACTAGGGGGAAAACCATAATGTGTGAATAGTTAAATAGACAAAAGGAGCTAAACATTAATTTAAAAGATAAATCTTCTTCTGGATCACAAGGAGAATAAGTTTAATTGCCATAAAATGAATAAATGAATGGTTGAATGAATGAATGAATGCGCCATACAGTGTGATCATACTTCAGAGTGTCAAGATGTCTTAAAATGGTGAGGCTACTGTACACAAGAGGAAAGCAAAACAGAGCTCATTCTATAGTATTCTATGTACTTAGTGATATAAAAATGTCCCCTCATGCTTGAGAATGTGCACTACTAGCTTTTAGCAATCATAAAAAACAAGATTATTAAATTGAAGAAATTAATAAAAAATTTATAAACAAGTATCACCCAACCTTACCATCATTTTCTCCAGTGCTATCAGTTTCTTGGATGAAAAACAATGATTCTTAATTTATTGGTAAATATTAACATAATGTAGGCTGTGAAAAATTTGAAAAGTCTTCATCATTAATTTAATCATCCTCTCTCTTTACCTTGTACTGGGCTGTTTTTTGTTTGTTTGTTTGCTTTGAAACTATTACACTATAGCTCTCATTCTGGACTAATGAAATGCCTCTTACTCAAAAAGGGAGGAGATTTTCAAATGTAGAGATTTTGCAGAAGCGAAGATTGAAACATGTGTCTGTTGCTGCCATTTCACCATGGAAGACTAATTGCAGAGGCCTGTGGGTATGTATTGATGTTGCTGAGTGAGTATTCAGACTTTACTGCCACTGCTTTCAGGGCAATTTGCATAGCATGGCTCATAGTGTTTTATGATTTTTCTTTTAAAAATAATACTACTTGTTAGCTGTTCAATCAATTTAACCATTTGACTGCCAAGCAGCATGAGACATAGTCACATTTGGAAAATGATATAAGTGAAACAGGATCACACATGTGGGATGGCAACAGAAATGGGGGATATCATCAATTAGCATGTGCTGAGAAATGTTTGTAGTGTCTATAGGAATGCCATGCTCGGTAATCATCTATAAAGGTAGTGTAATTTTGAATTTGAAGATCCCTTTGTGTTGGCAAAAGTAGCAGGTACTTAGCACTTAGTAACTGATCACACTTAGCTACTGATCAAGCCTCTGTTGGGGAAACAGAAGGTATGAACTCCTGTCTCTGGTTATTGATGTAACAGGAAGGGGTTGGCTGAAACAGGCTGTGTGTATATAAGGAAAAGTTCCAGAGAGGCAGTCAGAATTTCCTTGAGACTGAGATCTGGTGGCAGAACAGCTACAGAAGAATGGAGAACTGGGTCCTGAAAACTTGTGATGGTGGAGCTTCTTCTGAACAGGAGTCCAGAGCCAGGAGGCCAGGAGCCAGGAGGCCAGAGCCAGGAGCTGGAGCCAGGAACCCAGGTGACTGAAGCATAATTGGGATGCTGAGATTTTGTTTGTGGCTTGGTTGAGCCTTGAATTCCCTGGAGCAGAAATGGTGAAGGATCTGACATGATCCAGACCCTGTGAACTTAAGGGTAGATCAGGACTTACCCAGAGAGCTGGTCAAGGAACTAGGAGTTGTCTGCCATTGAACCCAGGTGACAGTCTGGTGAATCCAGGTATAATCTGGGACCATAGAAGGGGATACAGGGAATCTGAGAACAGGCCCTAAGTCAAGATGAAGAAAAGACCTCTCCTTCGGTACTGAGTAATTATGGAATTACAGTTTACTAGTGACCTAAGGGGTGGAGGGTTTTGTGTATGATACTTAGTAAGACTTTGCTGAATAAGTGACTGATTGTACTTTGAGTACTTTGAGATATTGTTACTGATAAGTGACTGATTGAGTTAACTTAGTTGTCCCATGAGTGGAAGACTTTGACTATTATACTTTGAGACTATGTTGTAAACATTATATTGTGATTTTCTGTGATAAGTTGTAATATTGTGAATGCTGTACCTTGATTTTCTGTGAAAGCTTTGCTTTGATTTGTTATGGAATAAATAGAGTGATCTCTATACTATGTAATCAGAAGCTTAAAAGCTGTTCACAGTAGTATTCTTCTGGAAAGCTGCTTGTGCATGGTATTACATCATCTTGCTAGAAAATCTTCACATCACTTGTAAACATCAGAGGGAGAAAAGTTTGACTAACCACTTAAGGCAAGTTTGTTATCTGTTTAGATGAGAGGTTGAGAGGAAAAAATAGTCCTTTTTACTTCACTTTCAATCTTTTACAGGCAGCCTGTTGTCACAGATGCAAGGTGGACTTAGGAAGAACTAAGTTCAAAATCCCACCACTGAGTTTAGTCATAAGATCTACATGATACCAGGAAAGTCTCTGAACCTTTCTCAGCCTCAGTTTCCTCCTCTGTAAAGTGGGGAAAAACCCCTAATATCTACCACAAGGAAGTTTCTTTGAAGCTCATATGAAATAATGTATGTAAAGCTCTTTGAAAACCTTAAATCTATACCAATTACCTAAACAACAGTTATTATTCATTCATCTACCATTATTTAAGGTCCAGTATTTCATTTGAGAATTGTTTTTAAATGTTTCTTATATATTTGAAATTAATTAAATTTAAAATGCCTTTCTTAGAAATGATATTCATTTAATTTGCCATAGCGATAAAGAGGGGCATACCAGAATGCTCTCTGATCTCAGTCATGACCTCAGGAGCTAGGGAGGGAGAATAGAAAGTTAGAAAAAGGAAAAAGAAAATCTTATCCCTACTATTATTTCCCCACCCCCATTCAGACAAACAATAACTTTTCTAAATTATGGGCATTTTCCATTCCATCCTGACTGAAGGAGAGAATTGTGAAGAAAACAGTGAAAACAAATTTTCTTTATCGTATTTACTTTTCATCTTTGCCTGGTACCAAAATCATACAAGTATCAACTGGTTGAATCTAGATTTGAACTTAAATCCCTGACTCCAAATCCAGTGATCTCTCTCTGGCTATATCATACTGCCTAGCAAATTAATTAAACAAAAGAAAGCAATGAAAATAAAATATATATGCCTGGCATTCAACCACAGTCAATGTTTCATAGTCATATTTGACTTCTTAAAAGCAGCAGAATTTAACCAAGATTTTGTGATTTCTTTGGAACATAATTGCAGTCAAGAAGGTGGTGGTAAGTGTTTAATAACAGTTTCTCTGAAAATCCAGGACACCCTTTTGAGCTCTTTTTCCGTTATAAAATTTCTCCACCACTTTTTAAATATAAACCATCAATAAAACAACAAATCAAGCCCTGATTTATAGTTTGTAGATTTCCAAGGTATAAATTGAAAATTTAATAATTGGTTTAGGTTTGAACTCCCCTGGCTAGGTAGGGTTGTTTCCCAAGATCACATTGATTGGATACTTCTGGATCAGAGTTGTTGTTTTTCCCCCTGAAAAGTCATGAAATACACTAGACATGACATGGAGATTCATTCATTTCTATAGTTTTATATGACGTTACTCCTCTACTACGTGTCATTTCTTCAGGAAATATCTAAAGATGAAACTAGAATCTTCTTTCTAAAAATACAAAATGGGGTAGAAATACAAAGAAAAACAAGAAAAGGTCAAATTTATTATATGGGAGATCTGACAAGTGGAGATTTCCCCTGACTTTCTGGAATAATTGCATTCAAAGGGGCAGAGAGGAAAAGACTCAAAGCTCGTACTTAGTCAAAGGGTTGGAATATGAATGGGATTTTCACAGAAACAAAGGGTAATCTGGCCTGGCAGTCTGGTCACTGCAGCAGTGTATCTGAAGGTTATGTTTTATGTTTATTAGCATCATCCAGATGGTGTTTTATGTCCTTAATAACTTTGTCCCTGACTAAGCCATGAACCTACCATTTGACAAACACAGTAGGAAATATCCATCCAAAACAAAAAGAACAACAAAAATCTCCCCACAACATTTTGTAATCAGGAGCCTCACTTGAACCATCATGGCAAAATTTTGAATGAGTTTCTTACTTCTGCTGTCTACTCTCTTAATATTTGTTGACAATTTACATAAATACATATATATGGGGAGAGAGAGAGAAAGAAAGAGAGAGAGAGAGATAGGGTGTTTTCCTAGTACCAGTCCCCAAATTGGTAATTATTTCATTAAAGTTCAATCATGATATCATTTATGTTATCATATATAATATGATAATAATAATAACAATAACAATCATGATATCACACATCATTTATGTTCATGTATGTCTTTTATTTATATCATTTTTTCTTAAAAAAATCAGAATGTGTATCTTACTTATGCTCATCTATTGCTCAGATTTACTTAAGTTGTGAATTGTTACTTTTTCAATATGGAAGAAATTAAAGCATAAAATTATTAACTAAATAATTCAGTCACAGAGTTAATGAGATGGACATGAACTCCTAATACCTTACCACTCTTTAAAAAATCATGCCACTATCCTAGTTTCTGAAAATTTTAAAGTTCTAAAGTAAGTCTTAGGATCACAATATCATAAATTAAAATTGGGAGGGAGGGACCCCAGAAGTAATATCATCCATATAGGTTCTACAAATGAGGAGACTGAACCAAGAGGTTAACATGACCAATGTCATATAGGTAGCAGAAACAGAATTCCAATTTAGATCCTTTGAGTCTAAGCCAAACACTCAGTTGCTAAATTGACTAATAGAATACAGTAGTAAAAATCCGTATAGAGAGGTAAGCATTTTCCTAACTGTCCAAAAAAAATCCACCTTTTTGTTTTTGGCATTTCCCACTGGCAAGTCATTATTAGAATCCCTTGTCTGGGGTTCTTTATTAAAGGAATTTGGATCTAATAAATGAATATATGTATTTATTTAATTTCAGGTATCTCCCAAACTTCTGGGGTTTTTTTGCCTCTATTTCAAAACTTTGGAAGACCACAGCTAATTTCCTTCATGCTATACAGATCTTCCTCCCCACCCCATTCTTCTTTTGTAGTTTTCATGAAGTATTTCCAGCTTATGGATTTCATTGAATGGAAAAGTTCTGATTTACTTCACCAGCCTGTTCTGCCATATTTGATATAAATCAGAATTTTTTTCTACTATTCACAAATGACATGAATCACAATCTCAGGTTTATTTATGATTTGAAGTAGAGATTCACATCATATATGGTATGGTGAAAGTTCTGAATCACACTGGAACTCTGTAGATGGAGAAGGTTGCTGCATAACCTAATCAGATCTCCCAGATATACTGGCTACTTGCAGTCCTAAGTAGACTTATTGCTATGACTTGTTTGGATAAAGTTAAAAGAGGGTTCTGCTGACCTCTGCCCCAGGCAACACAGACCAAGTACTGTGTTCATTTCAGTATGTCAGTTTAGGGGAAGAGTGTCATATAGATGTGGATTCAGAGGCAAGTGACTGAGTTGTTGAGGGACTCAAAATCCTATTGTATGAGGGGTCATTTGAAGTAACTGAGTATAGGTATCACTAACCAAAAATGGAATGAGCTATCTGTTCAGCTAGAGAGTTCTTCATGACTAGAAGTATCAAAGTAGATATTGCTTAACTCCTTATTAGCAACTAGATGGCATACAAAATCCCTTCCAACTCTAAGATTCTGTGATCCTAGGAGTCCATGAAATTAAATTGTTAGTATCTATATATTTAAAAAGCCCTTGCTCATCTGCAAGAAGCATCACAAAGTTTTATCATTATGACTAATAAAAATATATACTGCTGGTATATATATAACTTTAAGGTTTGAAAAGCACCTTATAAATATTACCTTGATTCTCGCAATAACCCTGGGAGATGAGTGCTATTAATATCCCCATTTTGCAGATGAGGAAACTGAAAAATTGAAGCTAAGTAACTTGCCCAAGGTCAAACTGCTTGTAAGAGAGGCTAAATTTGAACTTATCTTTTTGAATCCAGGTTCAGTATTATAATCATTGTACCACCTAGCTGCCTCCATTTCATCTATGAGATATATAGTTAGAAAATGAAGTAGAATAGTGCTGTTGTGAGAGCAAGGACTAATAGGCCAAAAAAATGACCTGGTGCCCAAATAGCATTAAAAGACCCAAGGGATGGGATGACTTCCAATGGATAAATTATGAGAGAATACGGACAACAGATACAAAAGATGAGAAGAATAGGTGGAGTGAGATTTATAATGTTAGAGGAAATATGTGAAGCATTCAAGTATTAGAATACACTGACCTTCATAGTCAGGGTTTCATTCATAAAAAAGTCTTAAATCTCCCTCCTTAGACCCTTCCAAAATCACTATAAAGTTGGTTTGATTTGAACTTCTAGGTCTCTTTTTGCATATATTTTTAAATATTCCATTTAGTTTAGAGATTATGAGTATCTGCTATGGCAACATCATTGAAATATTTGTTCTTGAATTTGTATGGATCCATGTTCTGTCCATCCATAAGACTAGGAGAAAGAAGTTTGGAATATAATTTTAGCTTTGTTCCAATGCAGTTAATTGTTTGAATTTTCCAGTGTATATTGAGATTAGTAGTTCTAGTATGTCATCTGTGAATCCCTCAAAGGCAACAAGCTTCCACTGTACAATTTAGATAACAGGTTAAATCTTGCTAGGTATTTGGTAGGTGCTCCTTTTTTATTTGAATAGCCTGCAGTGATGTTTTGTAGGTTCTACCATTTTTTTGCATAATATCCGTTAATCACTAAGATGGGGCTCCTTAAGGATAACCTTTACATAATTTATGGTGGCAATGATATGGTCTTAAATTGCCATAACAGATGCTTCCCTTTCCACAAACATATACATGGCAGGCATTTGTTTGAAGTTTCTCTGTCAACATTGTTGACTGAGTTCACGTGTATGTCATGGGTGGGCCTTTTGATTCCATCTCTGGATCTTAGTTGCTTTATAGACTCCAACTAGAGGTAAACTACTTTTGGTTACATTCAACGTATCTAATAACATATCTGTTTATTACCAGTTCTTATTTTTGTTCATTGCTTGTCCAAAACTATTTCTGTATGCTTTGACCTCTTTATTACATGCTCTAAGAACATCTATCAGTCATCTTCTGTATTTTATGACAAATAAGAATATTATTGTTTCAGGGTGATGGACCTTGTTTTTCATTAATATTGCATGACTTTTTTTAGGATATTTGTAAGTCAGTTATGGTCCCTTTTATAATTCCAAAAATGTATATTAAGATTGGGATTGCACACCTTTTAATTGTTTCAAGTGTATTCTTCTTATTCAGTTTTGATTTCAGGATTCCAGAAAGTATTCAGGTGCAGATCTCTTTTTTATTTCTTTTTGCTCAATAAGCCTTACATCAAGGAGACCAGGGTATTTGTAGGTATCATTTTTATCCATTGGTTGAATGAGACCTTCAGATTCAAGATCACAGTCTTTGGTCTCTATCTTTTCTTGCTGCACATTAATAATTTTGTACTTATTGAGTGAAAATGACATTTTGCTATAATTATATAAAATAATTCATAACTTAAAGGAGTTATTTTAGATTTGTATTTTGGTAGATCCATATAACTTGATGTTATTCATATATATCAAATTATAAATAAGATATTTTGGTTTGACTTCCTTTAAATTGGAAACCATACTTAATTCTACAATATTTAAGAGAGATGATAATAATTTTAAGGTAGGCAGAACCTTAACAAAATTGTAATTCTGTATGATGGCATGTTTTATATAAATAATTCTTAACATTATGCTTTTGGTGATATATTTTGAATATACTTAGATATTATATTCATTTTTAAAGTGTTCATATTATTTTAGTGACATGATTTCTGAATGCATTGTATATGATAGATGAATATATAATTAGACTTCATGGGGAGATGTCACTGGTATTTTAATATTTTGGTGATTTCTTCTCTTAGGAAAGGGGCCATGAAGAATACATTTAAGAAGATTTTGGTAAATTGTCTTCCTAGTAGTTCACGTGCCACAACAAAATATTCAAGTGAATAGTTATGGATATTATCTTGCCCTTTTGCTTTCCAGTTTTGCAAAAAATAGAATTTCAGTCACCTCCTTTATGTAACTATTCTGTGATTTGTTATATTATCATTGTGCAAGAGTCCTGTTTTGCATTTGATCCAACTTACATTTTTGTTGTGTTGAACATCATGCAACCCAATAGACAATTACATATCTTTCATATATACTTTCAGGGGTTTCCTGTCCTCTTCTTCCTTTGCTTCTTAAAACTGAATGCTAAAGTTTTTACTGAATGTCGTGATTTTTCAGTCTTTGTGCTGCCTTGACTCCTTGTATTGCCTTAACCTGTTGACTTTTGCTGATTACAATAATTTAGAATTTCTTTCTAAATTGTACCCCACTTGCTTCTTTTATTTGTTGCCTTTTATCAGGCAATGTTATTCATACTTATTCCTGTGCATACTAGCTAGATCAGGATTTGTTAACATTTTTTCTGATGTGGACTCCTTTGACAATGTGGTGAAGCCTTTAGACCTTCTCAGGATGTTGTTAAATTAATAAGATAAAATATGTAGGATCATAAAGGAAAATATATTGAAATATAGTTATCAACATATTAATTATTCCAATTTCATAGCCCCCTGAAATCTATGAACTTCTTAGGGTCCATTTGCCCCAAGTTAGGAATCTGTGAAGTAGATGTTGGTTGCAATATTCAAGTATTTTTCTAAAAGTATTCAATATCTTTTCTTAAGTCATCTCCGCCATGAGGATTTCTGGCTACTGATTTTAGGAATATTCTTTTTTATCTCTACATGTTTTTCTTCTGTGGTTCTTCCTGTGGCAGTAGCCACTGAATATTTTGTTGTGTGCTGGTTTTGAACTTTGTTTTTTTTTCACTTTTTTTTCAAAATTAAGAGTGAATGTTTTTATTCAAGATGCTTACAGCAAATGCCAATCTTTTTTAATTACTATGTTTTGTTATAGTTGGTCTACTAGTTGGATTTATGTTGCCAAACTTGAAAAATAAGCTAGTCAAACAGTGCACATCTTCTGTCCAAAAGTAATCAAGATGGGGGTATTATTCTTGCCATCTATTTCAGTATTAAGTAGAACACCTGGAGTTACTTTTGAAAGTGATGGTTTTCTCTGGCCTCAGGTTCTCCAACTTTTTCTCATTGCATTTTCATACCTTGTCATTTTCAGCTCATATTTCATTTAATCAAGGTTCAGGATTGAATTTATTTTTTACCAGATGCCTGGCATTCACCTCAAATATATTGTTGTATGACTTGGAGTTGAGGGTATTGTTGAGAAAAAGAAGTATGAAGTCCTTGCCTGTAAGTGGTAAGATATGTTTCTGATTTTATTGTGATAGTATGAAAGCATGATGAAAGCTTTCACATCTTCAAAGCTATTTCATGTTCACTCATAGATCACCCATTTTTGTTATCAATGATATATTTATTGAAGTATTTGTAGCAGGTGGGATACTAGTATTTGTGACTTATTCCAGTCTATTTTTTTTTGTGCCAGGACACAAAGGAGCACCAAGGGCTTTATTATATTCTCTATGTCAAATAGACTATTATAAGATTTCTGAAAACAGCCAGACTGCAACATCTCTTGCAACATCTCTAAGTTACTATACTAGGAAACCTTGGCAGAATTCTCCATTCTGCCTTCTCTGGTCTGATGTTTCTAATGTAAAATTGACACCATGGTTCAGGTGAATATTCCCCCTCAATCTGTAGGGTTGCTCTGACTTTTGATCAAAAGGAGGGAGTGTAAACAGATTTATGATTCTCAAAGTTAATTGATGATATATGTAATGAATATAGTAATAATTTAGATTTCTCAGAGCTCCTAGCTGATTTTGACTTGGGAATCTGAGACTCACAATAGAGCTTAAGGGCATCAATCACACAGGCTCCCAATACCTACATTCTCATGCTTATGAATATTAAGCTAGCCAAATCAAAGACTGTAAAACCTGTTCTCATCACAAAACTCTGGTTGTGAATCCCACAAAGCAATCACAACCCCAATATTTGAGACAGTCAACTTAAGAACTGTTCTCACAGGACTCAAGAACACCTGTGTTATCCTGCATTTGCGGACTTGCCATGAGAAACTGCTCGATACCTAGACATGATTGTATTATAATCCACCTCCCCTTGCCCTTCCCCCTTGGGATTTAGGTATATAAAGTGCCTTTACTCCATCTTGGGGATGCTCTCCTTCTCAAGAGAACTTCAGGTTTGCAAACCACGTTCCTCACTCTTAAATGAATTAATTAAAACTTATACTTCTTTCCTGATACACCCGTCTCTGCTCTGCTCAGTTTCACCTTCATCTATTCCCAAGTTAGAGACTAGTTCAGTCCATAATGCATTTAAAATTCTGTTAATATTACCTTTAAGTTTCCCTTTATCTCTAAATCTGTGTTCTTATGACCTATTTCATCATTGACTATCCAAGGGTTTTTCCAATTCTAAATTCTAATAACTTATTTCCTCTGAATAAGTGGGTGGATTCTAACGAATAATGTAGTCTAATTCATTAAAAATCAAACTCTGCTTTGTATGTAGCTCAAGTATCTAAAAGGAGGATAATGACAGGTCTAGCAAGTAGGATCAACTTGTAACTAGCTACCAGTTAGGTAAGGATTCCTGATTCCTTTGTAGGACTTCTCAACCTAGGATCTATACACTTTTTCTTTTTCTGTGTTGATAACTATATTTCAATATAATCATTTTTGGCAATTTCATGCATTTTATTTTATGTTTAAAAACATTATTCTGAAAAGGTGCCCATAGGCTTTACCCTACTACCAAAGAAACCCATGACCCTTTCTTTACAGCCTCTGTGCTAAGTCAAAAGACCTGGCAAGTTTCTAGAGCCATTTTTGGGAAAGGGTCTATTCAGATATTCAGTGATTACAAATAGAAACACCAGGAAAACTCCTAAGGAACCAAATAAAGAGGAAGCCCTGAAACCATGAGGCATTCTTTGGAATCTTATCCCTGAATAACTTTCTGTCTTCCAACTGGTAGATTTTGTTTGTGTGCTGATGAGGAATTAGAAAAGCCAAAAGAAGTGATGGGATGTTAATTGAGCCCCAGTGAGCAGTTCAATATGCTTGTTTTTACTTATCTGGGAGAGACAGAGGGGAGGAAAGAGTTTGAAGGCAGGCTAAGGCCCCAGCTCCAGCTCTATGGTTTCTTCTGCCCCAGGCAAACTGGAAAATGTCTGCTTTGCATAGCCCACAGTCATTCACACAATAAACAGCCACTAAATGATAGGCTACACAGAACATTTGGCTGCAGCTTCAGTAGAGCCAACAAATGAACCCCAATGTAGTATTTTTGGATTTATTCTCCGGTGGTTTCTGAAGGAAATGGTGAAAAATGGACAAAGTCTCACGAAACATTATCTTTTTTTCCCTTTTAAATTGCTCCTTCCCTCTTTTCCCTCATTTTTCCTGCTTCATGAGATAGTGGGATACAACTCATAAATACTTCCTGATATTACAGATTTTGACAAAACTGAGGCTTATTTAGTTGACTAAGTGACTTATTTTGGGGACAGAGAGTCCTGAGCTACAGGTGGCAGATTATCAAAGTAGGGTGAAAAGTGAAATTTAGGAAAATTGTGATAACTTGCAAATATTTTAAGAAGGTCTGTTAAAGAAAGTTTCTAGTTCAACTAGGAGGGAAGAAAAACTGAACTTTTCAGTCCAATTCCTAACCTATGTCTTACACAGATTGTTCCATTTCTATGGGCCATTACTGAGTTACAGATCAAATGCTGTTTGAACAGCTGAAGAGGATAGCCTCAGAATTAATGTGAAGCTAGGGTTCCCGAAGCTATTGTCCGCCTTCCCCCCTTGAATAGCCTTTCTTAGGGGATAAGAAAATACAATCTGATGATAACATAAAGTGCATTTATTTTACATTTGTAATTTGAAATATGAAAGAGTGTGAAGCACCACTGCCTTGTTATTAAGAAATGCTGTGTTAGCCATTTTCTTTTGAATTCATTATAATATAGCAACTGAGGAAAACCATTTCCCCCCAGGAACCAATTCTTTTTAGATCATTTTTTCTTCTCTCTTTCTCTCTCTTTTTTTTTCATTTTACCCTTCCCTTGGTTCCCAGCAATTTTTGTTTTCAGTTGAAGACCAATGTGGTTCTCTCCTACACCATTTCAGTACATTACATTTTTGAAAATAATTGATCATATCTCTATAATTTTATACTTTTATGTTAAAACATAGGCTATGTATAGCCATTGCTCAGCATGGCCAGTGAATTATGGCTTATTTGGGATTTATTTTAAATACAAAGATTATAAAAAAAAAAGGCCTGGTTAAAATCCTGCCAAGTGAACTAAACTTAGTGTGTATGGTATCTGGCTAAATATATGTTTTTTAAGTAATAAGAGGGAGTCGCTATTGAAACTGCAATCATCTTTCACAATAAATACTGTTTTTCTTGAAGGCTGCTATACAATAAAGTTATAACAGTTCCTGGATACTCTCTACTTATAATTAACACAAATATATGGGAAAAGTCTTAATCTTTCCTGAAACTGTATTCCTTTTGTTTATGCTAAAATGCAAAATTCTGCACATACTCCTCTATATGTGTTGACACAAACTGTCCCCAGGGTGAGATGGCTATAGTTCGACCCATTCCATTTAAAGAGTCAGAGAAACAGGTCCCCTGTTCATGTGTAATTTATTAGACTTTGCCAGCAGCAGTGTGAACTTCTTAAATCCTTTTGGTTTTAAGTCAAGTTGGGAGAAACTGGGACTGTCAGTGCCTTGTTAGCAAGAGTTAAGGATTACTTTAGAAACTTGGAATCTTCTGCATCTGGGTTCCTGTTAAAATAGGATAAGAGTCACACTACAGTAGCTGTAGTTATAACTGAAGTGTTTTCTGATTCCCTAATTCTCAAGTGGAAAAAAATTATTACAAGGTAAATGGTTCCTAAATAGCATTTCAGTGGCATAAGAAGTAATGCTTACAGAACAATAAAGGATTCTATAGTTGGGTCTTCCACTGGAGCACCAGAAGCTCAATGATGCCCAGGTATTAATTACAGAAGGAAGACAATTTCCTTAGTAATTTTTGCGCTATGGTGTTCTCTATGAAATGGAAATGAACTAAAGGTGCTGAAAAGGGCAGGTTGATTTCTCATTTCTCCACTGTCTTTTTGTTTTGTCCAGAAGTTAGAGCAATTGTGAAGTACTCCTCATATTTCCCCATTCAGTAAGAGACAACTATAATTTTTAGAGTTGGGGGTACTGATGTACTGAACTCTTTGAAAATTTATTTCTACCTAATATTAAAAACACCACCAATTTGTCCTAATGATTCACTCTACAATGCCAAGTGCTCTTTGTCCTGGGCTATAGAAAGAGGTATTATGTAGTGAGTCAAAATAGAAACATATATAAATCAGGTGAATGATACCTCTTCACACAATTGAGTTGCTCTAAGGGACAGCAACTAATGGGAATGGTGAGATCTCTTACTTCCATGCAATTGAACAGTGTAGACATACAAGAGGTTATCTGGCTAAAATGGACATAGAAAGTTCATTCTCAAGGCAAAAATGGCTGAGCCTTCCATAGCTTGTGCTAGAGTTTAACATGAGTTTCTTTTTGCTATCTCCACATGCCACCACTTACAGTATATGGTATGATATACAGTAAATCTATTTTTTGTCAAGATGGGCTGGGTTTTCATAGCTACGCATATGACATCCAGTCACTCTTCTTGGCTCTTAATACTTAGCATGGTGTAGTCTTGATTTTTGGCTGATTGCCTCCAATATGTTCAATTTTGGATGTCATGTACTGTGGGTTTGTGAAATTATGCCCTAGAAAAAAGTTTTTTTTAAACCTTATAGTTTTCTTGCAAGGGCTTACAGGAATCAGTCTCTTCCAAGGGATGTGGCTTTGAAATCATGGTATATTAACCCTTTCAAGTGTTTACGACTTTCCTTCAATGGACACTGAAATGATTTCAGAATGCGGATATAAATGCTATTGTAATTTTTCACCCTTACTTCCAAAGGTCATCTATATTTTCTTGACTTTTCTGTCATGTTCTAGAAACCAAACCCCACATTGTGTTGTGGTTCTCTTCCTTAGGTTTTCTTCTCTAAACTTGCAAGTTCATGATTAAATCTTGCTACTGTCTCCAAATTGATATCACTTAGGCACCATGACTTCATTTCCCATATTCCCTACCCGAGAACACCATCCAATCTTAGTTTTCACTATATAAGGAGAGTTAGTTTTTCTTACTGGGGTTGTATCCATCATAAGTTGTGGCAGCAATTTGGATATTATCTGAATTTCCCAAATAAAGTCTCTCTCTCTCTCTCTCTCTCTCTCTCTCTCTCTCTCTCTCTCTCTCTCTCTCTCTCTCTCTGTTTAAATCTGTCTTTGTCTCTGTTTATCTCCCCCTTTTTCAATCTCTGTCTCTAGCTGAGACCTGAACAAAACCAGTCATTCTTAGACTTAAAGGTTCATTAATACATTCATTAAGCATTCCAGGCATTGCTGGTGGGGAGAAAGGTAGCCCTTACAAAGGTATGGAGATGGAAAATGGAATGCCAATGTGTGATGATAATAAGAAGACCACTTTGGCCCATAGTATGTGTGAGAAGGAATAATATGAAAAATGATTGGGAAAATTATTTGGGGACTGTCTGGGAATGGTTTTAAATATTAAAGAGGATTCAACTTGACAAATATCTAGTGAATAGGAATACCATTGTGGTGTGTGTTGTGAAAAATGAAATGTTAAGTACAACACATCCCCTGCTTTCAAGGAGGTAACAATCTTACTGAGTTGATACAGTCAGGGCTGGACTATTGGCAACACCCTGCTAGTTTATGTTTGTCAGCATATTAGTTTATTTTTCTCAATTAACAAACATTTTAAAAGTCTATTCATCCTTGTGTCTTCTTTCAGAAAGAGCAAATTCTATAAAAAAAAGTCAATAAATAAAGCCTTAATGCATAGTTGCAAAGTATCACAAAAGAAATTCCCACACTAATCATATCCAAAAATTTATGTTCCTTTTAAAATGTTAAGTTCATTACCTCTGTCAGGAGGTGAATGATATCTTCACTAACTTAGACTCATGGTGAAGTAACTGAAGAGATTAGAACACCAATTGGCAGTAGGAATTGGGTAAACCACACCGATTCCTTCTTGTAACTCAAATATGGAGCTAACCCAGTTCCCTTTCTCTTCAATTATGAGTCTATTCAAATTTCTGTCCCGTGAGAAAACTTTATTTAATTGTGGGGATCGTGAGAGAACTTTGTTGCATTCCTTGAACTTACCCCTGCATTACTGGGAAGCTGGACAACCTCCACCTGCTGCTTAAAGACCTTTAACTAAGGACATAAGTTATGTTGACCAGAAATCCAGTGAGATCCAAAGAAAACTGAAAAATGAAAACTGGCTTTATACTTTTCAATCAGTTATTGTTTCCATGTTCTTTTGATTGAATACAGACACTTGGAGGGAGTGAGACACCTCTTTTCTTATTTCAAAAATTGTCCCTATTCATACTCCCTTTCCTCATTTGGAAAGTCCCTGATCTTTCCTCCCATTAGAAATAAATTTATCTAATTTTGTTTCCTGGTTAATCGTTTTGATTAATTGGTCTTATTTTATTGTTTCTAAGACTTTTTTTTGGAGGGCAGTTGGGGTTAAGTGACTTCCCAAGGTCACATAGCTAGTTTTTGTGTTGTGTCTGAGGCCAGATTTGAACTCAGGTCCTCCTGACTCCAGGGCCGGTGCTCTATTCACTGCACCACCTTAGCTGCCCTATTTATTTATTTATTTATTTATTTATTTATTTTTTTTTTTAAAGCAATTGGGGTTAAGTAACTTGCTCAAGGTTACACGGCTAGTCATTTGATTTATGCGTGGGTGCTCATTTTCTGAGGCCGGATCTGATCTCGGGTCATCCAAACTCCGAGGCCGGCACTCTTACTCACTGCGCCACCTAGCCGCCCCTTTAGGGCAATTGGGGTTAAGTAACTTGCCCAAGGTTACACGGCTAGGTTTTTTGTTTTGTGTGGATTAGGTGTCGGAGGCCGGCTCCGAACTCAGGTCCTTCTGATTCCAGGGCCGGCGCTCTATTCACTGCGCCACCTAGCCGCCCCTGCCCTATTTATTTTTAATGCATAAAAATCTATCTCTCCCTGTATTTGGGATCAAGTGCCAAAGCTGAGGAAGACAATTGGTTGTTGACATACATTGCTTAATATATTCATATGCTTGGAAGCTCAAACCTTTGTTTCCTCAGTAATTTAATCTTTTACCTACCACAATGGACTATCACTGTATTGATCAGAATTTTAAAGTCATTCAAGTTGTATTTCTTTATAATGCTGTTATCATTTTATAAATTGTTCTATTTATGTGCAATTTGCACTGAATCAATTAATAGAGATCTTCCTAATTTACCCTGAAATTGCCCATTTCATCCTTTCTTGTTTTTGTTTTCTTTTTTTGCTTTTTGGAGGGCAATTGGGATTAAGTAACTTGCCCAAGGTCACACGGCTAGGTTTTTGTTTGTGTGGGTTAAGTGTCTGAGGCCGGATCCGAACTCAGGTCCTTCTGACTCCAGGGCCAGCGCTCTACTCACTGCGCCTAGCCTCCCCAATTTCATCTTTTCTTTTGGCAGAAAAACATCACATTTAAATACTACACCTTTCATTTCTAATTTTTCACTACCACAAAAAGAATAGCTATAAATAAATATGCTTATACATATCAATCTTTTCCCTACTGGTTTATTTCTTTGGATACACAGGGTAAGTGGGGGAATAGCTAGATCAAATGACATGAATACTTTATTAACAGTCTGAAAAGAGCTCCAGAATGATTTCTAAAATGGTTGGACCAATTTATAGCCCCACCAAAAAGGCACTAGTGTATTTCTTCTCCCCAAAACTCTCCAATTTGTTATTTTCCTCTCTTGACATTTTTGTCAGTCTGATAGGTAATTAGTTCCTCAAAGTGGTATCTCAAGTTGCTTTAATGTTCATTTTTATAATTATTAGATATTTGGAGCATTTTTCATGAGTCTTGATAACTTGGATATTTTTCTTTAAATAACTGCCTGTTCACTTTGGCTACTTCTCCAGTCTATATTTGTTGGGGAATGACTCTTAGTCTTTTAAATTTGAATCACTTAATACTATAAATAAGATATAAGGCCTTTATCAAAGAAAGTTCTTGCAAGGCTATTTTTCTAGTTATATTTTTCAGATTTTTACATTAGACTTATTTGTGCAAAAACTGAAAAATTTTATATAATCAAATTTTCCATCTTATCTCATGTGATTATCTTTATCAGGTTTTCGCATCCTCTTCCTCACTCCATAAATTCAAAAATTAATGTTTCCCTTGTTCCTTTAATGGGCTGTGATCTTTTATATCTAGGTCAGGTATCCATTTGAGGCCTATCTTGGTGTATAATGTGAGGTATTGATCTAAAGTTAATTTCAACCAGACCAAATTTCATTATTATATTTTTCTAGGGTTATCAATTATTTTAGGAAGTTTGTTTAGTTAGGTATTAATGAAGAAAATTATTTAAATAAATTTGTCATTTTTATCATCAGATTAATTTAAACCATTGATGAACCTTGATAAATAGACTACCAAATATTTGATAAGTTTTATAGTTATTCTGAATGGAATTTCATTTCCTAGTTTTCCCTGCTGGGTCTTGTTGATTACATATAAAAATTCTAATAACTTAGGAAGATTAATTTTATACCCTTCAACTTTGGTAGTTATTGCAATTAATTTTAGTTAACTTCTCTAATTAAATCATCATCTTTCCAAAAAAATAATTTTTTTTTCATTTTTGCCTACACTTATTCCTTTTTTGCCATAGCAAACATTTTCATTATTCTATTAAATATTATGGTAATAATGGGCATCCTTCTATTATTCTTGATATTATTGGAATGAACCTAAATTGGTTTCCATTACTTACAAAGTTTGTTCTTGAATTTTGACTAATAGTCAATTGTAAAACAATCTGGTTTTAGAGTGTTTTTTCTTCCCTTTGGAAGTTTATTTCTAACTTGTTGAGTTATTTTTCTGATAATAGGTTATTTTAAGAATCCATTTCTTCTTTTGTAAATCTGGGAATTTTAAATTTTTGTAAATATTCAACTCTTTAATATAAGTTGTCATATTTTTATTTTCATTTAAAAATTATTTTTTAACAAATGCTTTATTAACTTCTGGATTACATCATTCATTTCCACCAGATTTTGAGTTACAATTTTTTCCCCATTTTTCCCCTACCCACTAGCCCAGAATAGCAGTACCACAAGATGTCCCCTCATCCAATCTGCTCTCTCCCATATCTTCTCCCCTACCCCCTTCGACTTTTCCGTTAGGGCGAGGTGAATCTCTGTGCCCCAATGCTTGCACATCTTATCTCCCAATTACATGCAAAATATTATTAATAATAGTATATATATATATAATATCATATCATAATACTATATATATTTCATATATATATGTGTATATATATATATATATGAAACATTTAATTTTAAAATTTTGATTTTCAGACCCATTTCTTTCCTCCCTTGTCACCCACTCCCTCTGGGAAGATAAGCAATTCAGTATGTGTTGTATATGTATAGCTATGCAAAACATCACCATAGTAGATATATTGTAAAAGACTGCTTATATTTCCCTCCCGCCCATCCCATCCTCCACCGGGTCCATTTCCTACTTTGATCCTGTCCCTCTTCGAAAGTAGGTACTTCTAACCTCCCCTCCCCCCAGAATGCCTTCCCCTCCATCATTCCCCCTCTCATCCCCCTTCCCCCTACTCTCCTGCAGGGTGAGATATCCCATTTAGTATGTATGTCATTCTCTCCCTGAGCCAAATTCAATGAGAATATGGTTTTGCCTTTTTGCCTTCCTGTTCTGCCCCTCCCCTGCAACCACTTCCCCTTGCCTCTTCTACACGAGATAGTTTACCCTACCCTGTCTCTCCCCATCTCCTCTTGCCACTTTCCTCTCTCACCTCATAACTTCAGCCCTTAAGTATCATCCCTTCTCACCAAATTCGACCTGTGTCCTCTATCCATGTATACCTGTAAACATATAGACACACATTCACATATGTATTCATACGCCCATACACCCTTCTTCCATTATTTTCATAATGAGAAAGGTTTTATCGGTCACATTTATTGTTTTTCCATGTAGGAATGTAAATAGTTCAACTTTGATAAGTTCGTTTTGATTTCTTTTCCCTGATTACCTTCTCAAGCATCTCTTGCTTCTTGTGTCTGAATGTCAAATTTTCTATTCAGCTCTGGTTTTTTCCTCAAGAATGCTTGAAATTCCTCTATTCCACTGAATGACCATATTTTCCCCTGAAAGAAGATACTCAGTTTTGCTGGGTAGGTGATTCTTGGTTTTAATCCCAGGTCTTTTACCCTCCAGAGTATCATATTCCATCCCCTTATATCCCTCAGTGTAGAAGCTGCCAGGTCCTGTGCTATTCTGATTGTGTTTCCACAATATTGAAATTGTTTCTTCCTGGCTGCTTGTAGTATTTTCTCCTAGATCTGGGAATTCTGGAACCTGGCTACAATATTCCTAGGAGTTTTCTTTTGGGGATCTTTTTCAGGAGGTTATCTATGGATTCTTTCAACCTCTATTTCCCCCTCTGGGTCTAAAACATCAGGGCAATTTTCCTTGAGAATTTCTTGAAGAATGATTTCTAGATTCTTTCTTTGATCATGGCTTTCAGGCAGTCCACTAATTTTTAAATTATCTCTCCTGGATCTATTTTCTTGGTCAGTGGTTTTTCCCATGAGAT
Source organism: Gymnobelideus leadbeateri (assembly GCA_011680675.1). Taxonomy (NCBI): domain Eukaryota; kingdom Metazoa; phylum Chordata; class Mammalia; order Diprotodontia; family Petauridae; genus Gymnobelideus; species Gymnobelideus leadbeateri. The sequence goes on along the minus strand of WOXC01004902.1, from coordinate 139,921 downwards.
ATTTCACATCACCTTTTTTCTTTCATTTGTCTGGATCTGTTTAACAGCATCTTGATTTATCATAAAGTCACTAGCTTCCATTTGTTCCAGTCTAACTCTGAAGGAATGAATCTCCTCAGTGAGCTTTTGAGATTCTTTTTCCATCTGGCAAATTCGACTTTTTAAGGCATTCTTCTCTTCATTGCCCTTTTGGGCCTCCTTTGCCATTTGAGTTACTCTATTTTTTAAGGTGTTATTTTCCTCAGTCAAGTTGTTGACTCTCATTTCATACTTTTCCTGCATCCTTCTCATTTCTCTTCCCAATTTTCCTCCACTTCTCTTATTTGGTTTTTAAAATCCTCCTCTAGGTCCTCTATGGCCTGTAACCTGATTATATTTTCATTTGGAGCTTTTGGTGCAGGATTTCTGACCTCACAGTCCTCCTCCTGTTCCATGCTTTGATCCTCTTTGCCCCCAAAATAGGAGTCTAATGTTGAATTTTTCTGTTTAATTTGTTTCCTTTGCCTAGGCATGTTGCCACTTAATTACTTGACTTTGGGGCTTGTTGCCACAGTAGGACTCTGCCACCAGACAGGGGAACTTCCATCCCAAATGCTGGCATCTTCACAACTTCTGGAGGTATTAGTTGGGTGGCCTCTGTGACAACTCCACAAACTCTGGCAAGCTGGATACCCACCCCAAACCTCTACCCCAGACCACAATCCAGATCCAGGGAGGTTAAAGCAAGAGCAATTACCCCCCCCCCCCAAGACTGATTGATGTATCTCCCTACAGTTCGAAGGCCAGGAGCTGAAGCTGCAACTGAAGCTTCAAAATGGCATGTGTGCTGTGGCTCCTCAGCAGCTTCTCCCCCCAGGGGAAGAAGCCAATGCGTTCCCCAAATACTGGTCCCAAAGTCCACAGGGCACTAACCTCTCATTTTGTCCTAGGCATATCTGTTTTGATAATTCTGGAATCTCCACAGCTGCTGGTGTTCTGGGGTCCCTCCACATGGCTTCTAGCCCAGCTGCCCTGGGGCTAAAACCATTACTCAGGCAAGCCTGGGCTCAGCTCCTAGAGCACTGAGCTGTCTGCTCCTGGAGTACTTTGCTGGCCACTCCCTGCAGGGCTGCTGGGCTGTCGTCTGTGGGAGGATAGCTTCTCTGTATCATTCTGTGGATGCAGGAGCTCTAGAAGTTGTTCAGAGTCCCCTTTTACATGATTTTGAAGTGGTGCAGGAGAGAGCACCTTGGAAGTGCTGTTTCTACTCCGCCATCTTGACCACGCCCCCAGTTATCATATTTTTAGTTTTTAATCAGGCAAATACTTTCTGATATTTTCATTTATTTTCTATTCAATTGTTGTTGTTATGGGAATGGGAATTTATGATCTTCCATGCCCCTAGGCCTTTTGATAGGCTTAAGTGACTCTGAGAACCTTCCTTGATTTGAAGATATACTCTACCCCCTAATAGGCTGAATGTGGTCACCTGGAGCCTGTGGTGGGAGGGTTGTTTTTCAGGAATGCCCACACCTTGGTGCTTTGTGATTGGGCAGTGGGTCAAGAGGGTTGTGACATTCTCTGAGCCAGGAGAACTCTATACATACCCCCAATGTGAGATTTTGTTTTAGGGCTCACTTTGGGAAGAGTTGTGTGATTTGACCAGATAAGATTCTAGGCAGGCATTGAACCCCCCTGGCTTTGAAAACCCAGATGTTGGTACTTCCCTCTCTGGCAACTGACTAGGTTTGGATGTAATAGTCAGACAGTTGGAGGCCTGTCTGCTGATCTGTTTCTCTGTCTGCTTGTAATTTCTACTTGTAACTTGTTTGTATTCTCTGAAGTTCGGGCCGCTGAACTAGCATTTTCCCCTTAACTAGAACATATGTTTGATTAAAGCAAGATTGTTAACCCATTTTGAGTTGCTTTCCTTTAGAGAAGCATATCTAAGAACGTTTGTTGGCAGTTACCCTGGGGATGCTAGTATGCTTACTGCTCAGTTGTAAGTTCTATTTTTCCATTTTATTAGTTTAAATTCAGTATTGGATTGAAATGAATTATTTATAGAAGGTCTACCATTTAACAAAAGGAGATTTTCTTGTCATAGTAGCGGAAGGATTTTCAAAAAGAATACTCAGTGAGGACACCATATTGAGTCAGTGGATTCTAGTTTTCCTTCCATCTCTGTGTTTGGATACTGAACAAATATCTAGGCCCAGATAGACTTGGTTGAATAAGAAGACATGCTTTACTTTACTCCTCTGAGCTAATTAAATCTCATCTAGCCTACTTTGGGTAAGACCTTGGGATATTGCTTTCATCCCCAGTAGAAAAGTAATATGTTCATATTACTGCAAAACAATGCAGAGAGAGCTACTATAAAATAAACTGCAAGGGATAAAAAAAAACATTCAATGAAGAAAAGGATTATATTTTCCTTCAGAGAATAAGTAAGGAATTTATTGAGTTGAGCAGAGCTTCAGAAGATGTGCAAACTTGGTGAGTAGATGAATTGGAAGGGATTTTTAGTAGAGGGAACATTGAAAGTAAAAGTGCCAAAGCAGGGAAGTCAAATGAGTTACTTTGGGAATGAAAAATCATTCAATTTGACTAAGGCAAAAGGGTGCTTGAAGAGGAGCAGCACAAAATATAAATTTGGAAAAGAAGGTTAGGGATAAATGTGGATGATCTTATATACTAAAGACTTTTAATTTTTTCTTTACAGGCAATGGCTCCTCATTGAAAGGTTTTGCATTGTTTTTTCAGGATAGTGGCATGATTAGAGCTGTGATTTAGGAATTCACTCTAGTATTAGTTTTTGGAATGGGTTGGTTGGGAAAGAAACTAGAGTCAAGTAAATTAATAGGAGGTTTCTAGTAGAGAGGTTTTAGAGAATTAACCTAGAGTGGTTACAGCACAAATAAAAAGGAAATAACAGATTTGAGACATCTTGTTGAATCAGAATATTTAAAACTTGTCAATAGATATGGATGAAAGAAAGAAAGAGACAGCAAAGATGATTCTGTAGTTTCAAACCCAGAAGTGTGGTAGTATCAGGAGCTACCACATCTATTTCCACATAGACATTTCTGCATCTATCTCCTCATAGAACAGTTGGTTAAAAAAAGCCTATTTGAGGAAAGATGTAGATTTTAGATATATTTGTGTTGCATATGAGGTGTCAACATCTTTTTTACATGGAAATATTCAGTAGACAGAAAAAGAGATCCAGAGTTTAGGCAAAAAAAAAAAAGGATAGGTGAAATTGGGTGTCATATGCATAAAATAATATTGAAGTTTATGGGTTTGATAAAATTATCAAGGGATAGAAAAGAGAGAAGGCCCAGAATAGACCTTTGGGAAATGGAAGTAGTGAATTGATCAAAGAAGCAGAGAAGGAAATTAACTGTATACTCTTCTGAGGGGATTCCTTTTATCTTTGTATCTCCAGCACTGAGTAAAGTCTTTCATGTTTATTAGATTTTTAAGAACTATTTGTTTCTAACTTATTTTCATTAAGTTTCCCTCCCCCCGCAGAGGTCAATTAGCTATCATTTCATTTCAGTTTCATTGCCTGAATCTGAATTTCTAGTGTTCTTTAGGTTTCTAATATTCTTTTAAAAAATGTTATCTACCCTCAAAAATGAACAATTTTATTCATTAGGGTTGTAAGCCACATCCAGGAAAATTTCAACATGACTCTTAGTATTTTTTCAAAGTGTTAACAAGATTTATTTAAGTGTATTTTCCTCAAATATTGGTCTCAATCACATGCAATTGTGACACCTATCACTGATTTTTAAAATGCTAATATTTCAGTTATGTTATTGATACCTTCCTCTTATACTTCTGCTTGGTGTTAGGAAAGACTTGAAATCAGGGTTCAAACCTTGCCTTCTTCTTTGGTTTCCCTTTCTATAATCTGGAGATAAGACAAAAGAGAAATATATTATTCATAGAAACAATCAACAATTTATTAAAGATAATGACAACAATGAGATAACATAACAAAATTTGTGGAATTCCACAAAAATAGTACTTAAGGTGAAATGTATATCTATAAATGCTTTACATTGATAAAAAAGAGAAAGCAGATCAATGATTTGGGCATGCATCAGAAAAAGTAAAAAACTAGATAAAGGACAAATAACAACCTTCCAATTAAATATTAAAATAAAACTCCTAAAAACCAAAGGGTTGATAAACAAAATTAAAAGTTAGAAATGTTAAAAAATAAAACAGAATTTTTTGAAAAAAAAAGATAAATCATTGACTAATATGATCTAAATAGAAAAAAAAGAAATCCAAGTTATCAGCATCAAATGTGAAAAAAATTCACTACCAATGAAGATAAAATAAAATCACTAATGGGATCTATTTTGCATAACTAGATGTCAATAAAATGGACAATATAAATAAAAGGTTACAAGAATACAATTGCCCAGATTAAGAGAATAGGAAATAGAATATTTAAATAACCCTATCTTAGAAAAAAAGAATAATAAACTCCCTAAGAAAAAAGTCCCAGGACCAGAAGGATTTACATGTGAATTCTACCAAATATATAAAGAACTATAAATTTCAATACTACATAAATTGTTTATAAAAGAAATGGGTAAAGAAGGAGTCCTACCAAATTCCTTTTATTGCACAGATATTATATCATGACCCAAATTGAGGAGAGCCAAAGCAGAGAAAGAAAACAATAGATAATTTTTTCTAGTAAATATTGATACAAAACTTTTAAGTAAAATATTGAGAAAGAGGTTACAGCAATACATCACAAAAATTATTACTATGATCAAGCTAGATACATACCAGTATACAGGGCTGGTTCAATGTTAGGAAAATTATTAGCCTAATTGATCATATCAACAGCAACAAACAACAACAAAACCACATTATGGATAGATGCAGGGAAAAAAAAAAACTTTTGAAAAAAATGCAAACATTTTCTGCTCTTAAAAAAAAAAAAACAACTCTAGAAACTATATGAATAAACAGATTTTTTCCCTTAAAATGACAAGTAGTATTTCTTTTAAAACCAAGAGTAAGTAGTATCTGTAAGGGTGTTTTTAGAAGACTTTCTGGTTAGATTTGGGGTAAAATAAGGATGTCCATTATCACCATTAGTATTCAATACTATGCTGGAAATACAAGAGACAGCAATAAAACAAGAAAAAGAAATCAAAGGAAATAGCATAGGAAATTAGAAAATCATATCACATTTTGGAAAGAATATGATGGTCTACCAAGAGAACACTAGAGAATTGGCTAAAACACTAATTGACACAATTTAATAACTTAAGTGAAGTTTTAGAATATAAAATATACTTACACGAATCATTAGCATTTGTGTATATTGGTAACAAAATTCAACAAAAAGAGGTAGAAAGAGAAATTTCATTTTTAAAATAAGTACAGAAAGGACAAAATATTTGGGAGTTTACCTGTAAAGATACACACAGGAACTGTATTAAAAGCATTACCAAACATTCATTATATAAATAGAGATCTAAATAATTACAGAAATATTAATTTTTCATGGGTAGGCTGAGTCAATATAATAAAAATGATAGTACTTCCTAAATTAGCTAATTTATCACAATATTAATAAAAGTAACAAAGAATTACCTTGTAGAGATGTAAAAACATGACAAGATTCATCTGGAAGAACAAAAGGTAAATAAAGGAAATCAATGAAAATAAAAGTGAAGGGAAGGGGCCTAGAAGCACCAGATATCAAACTATATTCCAAAACCCTATTCATCAAAACAATTTGGTGCTAGATTAGAAATAGAGAGGTTGATCATTGGAACAGACTGTTCTACAACTGTTCTACGAACTACAAGTTCAGTCAGTTTTGGTTTGAGACACCTTATGGGAATTTTCTTGGCAAAGATACTAGCGTGGTTTATAATTTACCTTTCCAGTTCATTTTACAGAGGAGGAAATTCAGGCAAAAACTTGCCTAGGGTCATAAAACTAATAAGTGTCTGAGATTGGATTTGGACTCAGGAAGAGTGACTCTGGATCCAGCACACTATCCACTGTGTCACCTAGCTGTAACATATAGAAGCAAATCAAGGCAGTAACCTAGTATTTGATAAATGAGAGACCCTAGTTGTGAGGGTAAAAATTTACTATGGTGAAAAAAAAACCTTTTGGAAAAATTGGAAAGTAATCTAGCAAAAATTAGAAATAGACCAACATCTCACATTGTATGCTGACATAAGCTCAAAATGGGATCATGATGTAAGCATACAGGTGATATCATAAGCAAATTAGGAGAGCAGGGAAGGAATTACCTATAAGATCTATGTATAGGGGGAAATTTCATGATGAAATAAGAGATAGAAAGTTTCAGTGGAGGAAAAATGGACAATTTTGAACATGTAAGATTAAAAGTTTTTTTTACTAACCAAATCAATACAGCTAAAATTAGGAAAAAAAATAAGAAACTGGGAAAAATTGTGGCAAGTTTCTCTAGTAAAGATCTTATTAACTAAATATGTGAGGAACTGAAAATTTATAAAAATAAAAGCCATTTCCCAATTGATAAAGGATGTGAATAGTCAATTTTCAAAGGAAGAAGTCAAAGCTTTCAATACCCATATTAAAAAAGCTCTAAATCACTATAATTAGAAATATGAATTAAAACAACTCTGAGGTACCACCTCATGCTCATAAATTGGCTAATATGACAGAAAAGAAAATGATAAATGGTAGAGGGGATATAGAAACACAGGTACACTGATGCTCTATTGGTGGAGGTGTGAACTAGTCCAACCATTCTTGAAAGGAAATTAGAACTATGCCCTGAAGGCTATTAAATTGTGTATACCCTTTGACTCAACAAAACTACATACATATGTGTGTATGTATGTATGTATGTATGTATATGTATGTGTGTGTGTGTGTGTGTGTGTGTGTAGATATATCCTAATATAGCTAGGCCTATACCCCAAAGAAATCAAAGAAAGAGGAAAAGGACTCATATATACAAAAAAAATTTATAGCAGCTCTTTTGTGGTGGAGAAGGATTAAAAACTAAGGGGATGCCTATCAATTGTGGAATAACTGAAGAAGTTATGGTATATGAATGTGATGGAATATTAATGTGCTATAAGAAAAGATGAAGGAGAGGGTTTCAGAAATACCTGGGAAGACTTCTATGAACTGATGTAAAGTGAAGTGAGCAGAACTAGCAGAACAATTTAAATAGTAAAAGCAGTATTTTAAAAATCATCAACTTTGAAAGACATAACTGCTCAACAAATGACCTACCACAGATCAGTGGAACTGATTAGGTACATAAAGTTGTTGCTTCAAAAGGACTTGTAATGAAATGTGTCTATTCACCTCCAGAAAGAAAACTGGTCAACTCAGAGTTCAGATTGAAGCATACTTTTTTCCTCTTTCTTTCTTTTCTTTTCTTTTTAAAACACTATTAATATGGAATTTGTTTTGCATGACTGTACATGTTTGTAATGGGTTTTGATTTTTCTTGAATTTTCATTGGATGGAACAGAGGGTAAAGGGAAGAAGAAAATTTGGAAGTAAAAAAAATTAAAATGTATTCTTTAAAAAATGAGCATGAGAATAACACCTACATCTACCTCATGGTGTGATTCTGGGACTCAAATAAATTAATATGTGTAAATGCTTTCTAGACCTTATAGTGATATATTCAAGTCAGTCATGATTATGGTATGTTACCTTTGAATAGCTCTGGACCTCAGATTCCTTACTCATAAAATAAGGAGATTGGTTTAGATGATCTTCAGGGTCTTTTCTTGTTCATATATTCTGGATTGTACAAATCCACGAGTTTAGCTACCTCAATAGGAATGTTGAGAGAGAAAGGCTTTGTAAGACTTTAAACACTTTTTCAGTGTGAGTTATTATTACTAATGGTAGAAGAAGTGTTAGACTTTTTCTGCTAAACAACTAGGGTAAATATTCATAATCTCTTACTACTCGTCAAAATTACCAAAAACTATACTCAAGGCCAATGGCCCATTGCTTTGACCAGAAATACTCTCTTCATCAATATAATCCTGAGAGTTTCAGGCAAAGTCATATTCTGAGGCCTCAAAGTTGAGCCATATGAAATTGTTCAGTTACCACTCAGGAATGGTGGGTTCCAAACTGTTGGCATAGAATTTGAAAATATGAATACATCATTGTTATTTAGTTTGGCTAAGAACTCACAGTTCAAGAAAAAAAAATAGGTTGGAAAGAATCAACAAATTCCCACCAACTTCTGCATTAATTATCCAGACAATTAATCCATTCTTTCATTTTTTGCAGGCTATTTTCCCTCAACTGCTTTTCACTGTTTTGTGAGGCATAGCTGCTAATAATCTTCTGTCATTCTACTCAGTAATGTTTTCCAAATGAACTTATATTCTAAATTGGGGTTGCTGTTGGCTGCCACATCTCTCTATTTGGCAAGGAAATCAGTTGTTTGTTGACTGAAGTGGTTTCTGGTACTTTCTTCCACATTGTTGTGGTGACTGTTTTGAATTGATGAAACTTTTCCTAGAATCATAGACCTTAATGCTGGAAAAGACCTTAGAAATTGTTTATTAAACCCCTTCATTTTATATATGAAGAAATTGTTTCACAGAAAGGTTAGGTGAGTGGAAGCAATCAATTATTACTTTTGTCTACTTCCCATTTTTTAAATTAACTTTTAAAATAAAATAAGTTGGAACTTTAGAAATTACGTCCTTTCTTACTTTGTAGAATTTATTTTACTTTTGATCTAGCCAATATATGTCTGTTGACAAAGCAACTAATACTTCTATAAATGAATCCCTTATTTGTACTTGGTCACTTCTTGTTTGGTGAGACTTTTAAAATGTTGTTTAATGCCTGTGTACAGTGCCTTCTTATTATCTTCTTGAAGAAAAAACTCAGGAAAAAAGAAGGCTTCTGAAAAGTCTAAAAACCCTTGGAAACTTCCATTTCTGTATCTCAATCTATACTTTCCAATACTTTTTTTTCCTTTTTACTATATAAGGGTATTTCAGGCACAAATGAATTTATATGTAGCATTAATTGAGAAGATGATTGCAAGTTCTTCACAGAATTTATCTACTTATTTATATTCAACTACATATGTTTATGAATAAGTTGAAAGAGTCTCTTTGCTTATCCTTATTATCAGCTCTTCAAGGTGAGATGGACAGGTATTTAATGAAAGTTTGTTTTTGTTACTTTCAGGTCTTTGATAAAGTCAATCTCTCAAACTTCTAAATTCAAATTTCTGAGGGGAATATGCTATTATCCCATTTAGCTAAAAACCATGCCTTTTATATCTTTGTATCTTTTTTGTTTTTGATTTTAATTATAGAAAGAAAGAAAGAAAATGAGAAATAAATAGAAAGAAAAACAGAAAAAAGAAAACAAAAAAAATTTACTCAAACAAAATATAGCCTAAGGATTATTATCAAACATAAGAGCTATTTCTCATGTTTTAAAAACACATAAAGATATCATGACAGATGTGATGATGGAGATAACTTTGTTTAATGATCCAGTAAGTATCAAAATCAAGCAAAGTATAAAACAAGGGGACATATGTTCTTGAAAAGTATTCACTAATGTCAAGGATTAGGTCATATCTACTGTCCAAATAGGAGGCAGAAGTACTGTTAAATGATGTTTTCCAGATGTTCCTGTTCACGACTGACATTATTGTCATTTGTCTTTTATTCCCAAAAAGGACTGTGGCACCAGGAAGATACCATGATTTTCAAGTGAATTGGATTTAAAATTCGTGTGAAATCACCAGCCTCACTTTTTCCTCTGGAGCCATCTTGGTCCAGTATCTAGATACAGATCAGGATGACTGGAGAAAGCCCAGGATGCAGTGGGAGACCATGGCCTTTTTAGCTAATGTCTTTCCAAGTCTCAGTTTGACTGAATCAAAGTCCATTCAGTGAACAAGTCTAGGTAAGAAATAAAGCAAAGAATGCCCTCTCTTACCTAGTCTCATATGTGTGTATATGTGTTGTGTTGTGTTTTGTGTGTGTGTGTGTGTGTGTGTGTGCGCGCACTGCCCTCGGGGTTTCTGGCCAAAACAGAAAAATTAGTTATTTACATTTATTTTCAAGCAATCAGGACCGAAGCAGTGACCCCATGGGCTTGTCTGGGACCTATTGTTGGCCAATCAATGAAAGCCAGAGTGATTTGGGTTTGAGGCATGGTCCTTAAGAAAAAAATCTAGTCCAAATAGAAGATAGATTTTCTGTTGTGTTCTCCAAATGTTTCTTGTCATGATTGATATTATACTGACTGCACTGAACCCCTAGCCACTCGAGAATTCCTTTTTTGAGATTTAACTGTCACTAAAAAGAAGTTGGTCTGGTCATCCAAAATGGGAACACCCCCCCCCCCCCACCAAAAAAAAAAAAGAACAAGAAACAACAACAGAGAACAAGAGGCTGCATGTTGCTTACAACTAGTGGAACCTGCCTTCTAAGATTACAAAATTTTAAAAGAAATAGAGGAAATCATCCAATGTTGAGTAGGTCATATATGGAAGGTTTTCTCAAGTACATGAATAAGAATCACACAGGTGAAGAAAGTATCAATGAATTGCATTTGCACCTGTGATGGTGGGGGGGGGGTACCTAAACCACTGAGATCATGGAACATTGAAAAAGAAAATAATTGGAGATCATTTATTTATTTCCAAAGCTTCATTTCTGTGTTTATTTTGATGTGATAACAAGTGCCCCCAGGATAGCTAAGACATGATTATGAATGATGTTAAGACTAGAACTTTTTTCCTTTATTATTCAGCTTTTCTCACTAGAGAAAGCAACATGTACTAATATTCCATTCATTTTGAAGAGGTTATGTACTGAGAAATAGAACAAGGTAATACTGTGGAATACTACATAGGAAAACATTATAGGGCAGAAACATTGACATGTTCAGTTAAAAATAATTCTTCAAAAGGCCAAACTTAACAGTTAACACCATTTTTCATCTAGAATTTGGCAAAAGATTTATCTAAAATGTTTATATTTTTGCCACTCCATAAATCAAAATTAGTTTTCCATTTAAAAAATTGGATCAGAGATGATAATCTCTTTGCCAACTTTTAGCTAAATGCAAATTGAAACATCTGAGATTTTGAACTGAAAATTGAAGTTTATAGATATATAGTAAAACTACTGCCTTGGAGTATTACATTGTAAGAAGTGAATAACTTAGGAGGTTATGAATTAGCAATACTATCCAGTAAAGTCCCAAATAGAATATACATGTACATATAAGATTTCTACAAATGCTCATTAGCATTCATTCACACAAATAATTTAGTTTTATTTAGTAAACATTTTAAATCCTGAAATCCTGGATTTGTTATTGGTAATTTTCATCTATTTTCATTTTGTTTCTAATAGAAATTTTATAATCTTGCTGAAATGATTGTTTAAATCAGGCTTAACTTAAATGAAATTTATTAATTATGAGGCTATTTCTATTAGTCTCCTGATTGTTGATAATGCAGGATTAAAGATTCTACCTATATGAACCAGTTCTCATCCTATTGTCTAGCTCAGGAGAAGTGTTTTTTCTAATAACCCTGGGTCCCCCAACATCAAGTTCTCTGAGTAAATCTTAATGCGTGAATTTCAATACTTTGATTATTGGCACATCTTCTCAGCCAACTCCCCAACTCCTTGCCCTGCAGTTTCCTCATTCTTCATTGTACTAAAGACTGCAATTAGTTCTACAACACCTTATTCTACACCTTAAGGCATGGCTTCAGATTAATAAAATATTGCTTCTCACAACCAACTATCTTCCTCTCCCTGATATACATCCCAACAAACATATTCAGGAATTCTGGTCTATGCTTTTGTAAATGTTATAAAACTATTTCTATTTCTATAGAATTAAACTCAAAATAAAAATTAAGCTTAACTATGTACAAGGACATGAGAGGTCAAGACAAAAATTAAATAGCCACTGTCTGAAGGAGCTTATACTCTAAGGAAATTTCATGCTTTCTAAATGAATGGCCCCAAATCTTGCATGGGCAATCTTTGTCAATCTCCGCGAGATGAGTAAATAATTATTAAAAACAAAGAAAAAATAAATTTAATGATTTCTCTTAGAATTATCTGGATATATTTTAGTTACATATAGTAAATGACTCTATGAACCATATATTCACATTATAAAAAAGTGGAGTATATATTGCCAGTATGTTAGGCAGCTAGGACATGTGGGGAATAGAGTGTTTGGCTTGGAGCCAAGAAGACCCGAGTTTAAATCAGGGCTAAGACACTTATGAGCTATGTAATACTTGCTAAGTCACTAAACCTCTGTTTGCCTCAATTTCCTCAACTATAAAATGAGAATCTTACCTAATAGGATTGTTGTGAGACTCACCAGAGATTATATTTGTACAGTGCCCAGCACAGTGCCTGGCACATAGTAGTTACTTAATGAATACTTGTTCCCTTCCATTTTCCCTCAAATTCTCAAATGACTGTGGATAGAATATATCACAGTAGCAACTGAAAACTGCATAAGGGAAATATCATAAAAAATGTGATCAAAAGCATATTTGACTAGAAAAGGTGAGCCAGTTCTTTGGTGAGAATGAGGAATAACCTGAAATTCTAAATTTGATGCCCATCATCTGAGGCCTGTGGGTTCCTTGGGTATATGCCAAATATCAAAAGAACTAGAGGAAGCACACTGCATAGATGATTTAATGGTGGACCTGGCCAAGAGTAGCACAGGACAATAAGTTCTAGATGAGGGTAATAGCACAGATTAGAAATGAAGCAGGTATAAGATGAATATCCATGGGAACCATTTTTTGTCATAAATACAAAACCAAAAACCAGCTAGTTGGCACAATGGATGGTGTTCCAGACCTATTATCTTCCCAAGTTCAATCCTGGCCTCAGACACTTGCATGACCCTGGAAAAATCATTTAACCTTCTTTGCCTCAGTTTCTTCATCTATACATGAACTGGAGAAGAAAATGGCAAACTACTCCATATTCTTTACCAAGAAAACCCCAACTAGGGTCCCAAAGAGTAAGACATGACTGAAACAACTGAACAATTAAATATATTGCTTTTAAATTTAGTGGAAAAAACAAGTAGTTTAAGAACTGGTATGTATTCAATTCATTGGTGGTATCTAGTCAAACACACTGCTATCATTTAGGGATACTCTTTGTCAAATATCCTTTCAAACTTCAGTATAATGAAGAGAATATATAGAACAATCAGTTCTTTAAAAACAAAACAAAACAAATAAATAATCAAAAAACTCCATACAAACTCTTCATATTTAACTTGATCTTTAAGAAAGAAAAATATTAATTTTTTCAGTAATAAAAACCCCCACAAACAAAATGCCTTTCCAAGCTAAGAACTGCTTGTAACCCTCAAGCAAGGACATTTTTTAACTGTAGCTATTGAATCTTCCTTGATTTTGGTATCTGGGTGGGGAACCTGAGGCCGATTAGTACTTCAAATGTGGTCCTTTGACTGAATCCAAATCATGCAGAAAAAATCCACTTAATAAAAGCATTGGTTCCACAAAATTTGGACTTAGTCAAAAAGTCACACCCAAGCACCTAGAAGGCTACATGTGGCCTTGTGGCCACAGGTTCAGCACCTCGGGATAGGTGAAAATGTCTGCATAAAGATTTCCATAATCTGGGGGAAAATGACATTGAGGTTGTTCCAATCAGAAAAGTATGTTTTAAGACTCTATTGTTATCACGATTGTCCCTGAAGACAGAGATCGTTGTACTAACAGAACTGATGACAAGGACGTTGAACTTGCATGTGTGTTAGTGTGACCTGGCCATGTTTACCAAGCACAAAATCAAAGCATAGGGCCATGGATGAATTTGTAGATAGTACAAAAAGGTAGACATGAACTAAACCTGCGATTTAAACTTGGTCTTTTTTTTTTTTTTACTATGGAATCTATCTACTCAGTTTCATTGCCAGATTAAAAAATGAAACATAATGTTCTGGTGGTCAGTATATCTTGACATGGTTTAAGAGATGTGTAATAATAAAACGTTGGGTTACTTGCTGAAATTGATATCTTCTAATTAGAGCACAGAAATTAAGGTAAGGGATGCTGACCAAATTGTGAAATATACACCTATATGTGTATACAGTTATGCAAATGTATACTGGGGTATACACACATACATGAATACTTATGTATTTATGTGTATATATTATACATATAATAATATATATAATATAATATATATAATAATATATATATATAATATATACACAAACATATATACAGATAGTTTATCTTATGGATTGTACTTTAAAATATTGGCTGGGGGGAAGGAAGACTACTAGAGATGAACACATTATTATGCCACTCAAACAATCTGCTATCATTTAGTTTGGCCTCTGGCACCCCAGCACAACCCTGGGCATTACTAGTCTGCCTCTGGAATGCAGAGAAAGAGAACTGACAAAATGATGAAGGAAATTGGAAAGGTTGAGAGGATGAAGTCAATAATAGATTTATCTCCAGACATTTAGCACTTGAAGTGCATCTGTTATACAATATGTAGACATATTTTACAGCAAATTGTAGAGATATTGTGAGCCCACTGGGCAGGGACAACATCTAATTTTATATTCTATATAATTCTTAGCAGAACTCTGATACTTAATCAGTAGGGAGATGTATCTGTGTCCTTTTTAAAAGGAACAGACACATCCAAGGAATAATGTAAGATGTTTTGAAGTTGTCCTTGGTTTAAGAAGGACAATACTAAGGAAATCATATACTGTGACAAATAAGGGAACTACAATTTCCCTTCACTATAAGGAATTTCCTAATGGTTTGTTGGCTCCCCAAAGTCTAAATCTTAACATTCTGTGTCTCTTGGCTAGCTAATTACTTATTTCTAAAATTCAAATATAAAGGGAAATAACAATTTATTAACACACTGGAGAAAAACAATTTAAAGAGATTCCCACTCAAAATACTTGGGGAGAAGTTTGCTTCTCTAAAGTTGAGAAAAGAAAATTATCTGCCAGAATGAACTTCAATGTGAAATATTCCTCCCCTCACCCCCCCCCAACAAATCTGTTTTAATTTTTAAAAATACTTTGTTTTACTTTGAAAAGTAAAATGACAGTTGCCACTTTATTGATGAATATGGTGGATGCCACATTAATCAAGTTAAATTCATATGGCACGTCTCTTATTGAAAAATATGTGGACATATTTTATAATCTATGTGAAAGAGATACAATAAAAGTGATGTGGATATATAAGGAATGTAGCAGTTTTATAGTACATTTCATCTCAGTACCTAGTTTCTTTTCTCCTTTACTTTTTTGTTTAAATAAAGACTAGTGTTCGAAAAATTGGCCAGACTGACATACCAGTGAGTAAATTTTCTTATAAAACACTTAATATGTAGAGAAAAGGAAATAATGAAGGTTGCCTTATATCCCTTTCCTAATATGCTTTTATTATCCTTAGAAATAATGAAAAAAAGGCTCCAGTACGGGTTGTATTTGGGCTGTTTTTATGTGTTTCCAAACCAATCAGTCAGTTCAGCCAAACCACTGGTCAGTTAAGCTAGAATACTTATTCTTTATTGGGTAGATAAAGTAAATACTTCCTTGATTTGGGGATTAAAAGAAAAAAACAAAAAACAAAAAACCTTTTTGGTCCTTTGGAATTGTGTGTACCCGGACGAAGAGAAGTTCTAATATTTCCATTGAAATACTGTATATAAATATTGTATATTTTTATTTGGAAAGGAAATGAGGTCAGAATTGAGATTCAGGACTACAACAGCAGTTTTTAAAGACTTTTAGTTACTATGAAGCCAAAATTCTCATTTCATTATTATTTTCCTAAAACATAGCAACAACCATGATTTGATTAAAAAAACAAACCATAACAACCAACAAAACAAACAAACAAACAAAAAAAACCTTTAGCTATATCTACTGTATAGTTAAACATAAATATTCTTTCATTGTCCCATATTTATATTATCTGTCTTAGATTATAAACTCCTAGGGCATGGCCTGCGTCCACTTAAGTTTCTTTCCTTAGAATACCACCACATACAGATAGACATTTAATCAATGTTTTTCATCACAATGTTGACAAAGTTCCAAAAATCCAACATAGAAAAAAATCAAAATAATTTTCGAGCTTGTTAGTATCGGTCAAGTATAGTTATGCATTTGTAAATTTTATTTGAGTTAATACGAGTTCATCTGATACCTCATATTTCTTTTCTGTGACAAATGGAATATGCAAACATTTTCTATCACGTAAACAACATAGGAAAAGCTTAACAATACTTTCAATATATAACTTTTCTCCTCGCAAAACTTTTAATTTTGTTGAGTTTAATGCACAAAATGAGCGTGATGGTTTAAATCTCGAGTAAATGAGAGGTTTCCCTTACCAAAAATAAAAAGAGAAAGAAAGAAATATCAGACCTTAGCCATCTTTGAGCAAAGCTGATGGAATTTCCCAGAAAATAATGTATAAGAGAGAGTTACAATTTTCTTCTTGTTCCTTTAAGACAGGCATTCATGTTCCCTTTTAATTTAATTTTTTTTTAAATTTCCTATGACAAAACCCAGCTAGGTTATATACGGACTGATATTCTGAAAGGGGAAATGAAAACCAATCTGTTTAGAATAGTTTTCTACTGGTCTCAAGGTCATCTTCTCTTATAAAAGAGGACATTCAGAGAAAATAATCCAAATGCACCTTACTCAAGCTCTAAATATCTTTATTAGTCAAATATTTCTCTGTTTACAATGCAAATGTTGGCCATACACCACTCATGTGCGTGATTTCTGATCTAAAGAGCGGCAGGCAGTTCCTTGCTCATGCCAATGGATCAAATACCTTTGAAAAAGGAAGAGAGAAGTGTAACATTAAACACACACACACACACACAATCATAATTGAGAATATCTGGTAAACCATGGAACTCCCTTAAAATTCTTCAAAATCTACACATCTCTAAACAAACGTATTCAAAGAAATATATTTAAGAATCTGTGATTCTAAGTGAGCGAACAGAGAGCAGTCAAGTAGATTATGGAAGCCTCAAAGTTTAATTTTATACATGTATAATAAATATGCCATACATATTTATAATGCCATATTTAAAGGAAAACACCAGAAAGCTAAGACAAAGATCACTTTTTGAAAGGAAAAGAAAAAGAGCACTATATAAGATTTTAGCAAGCTGAGTTTTTGGTATGCTGGATGCTAAATAAACATGTAGATTGTGTTGAGAAATAGAGACATAAGAGTCCATGTCTTCTGTAAGGACATACATAAAGTGCATTTGTCCTGATCATATTTCTTTTGTGGGTCCCTAACATCCTAGATATGCCTTCTCATGGGAAAATGATAAATCCTGAGCCAGAGGCTGCTGATGTACCAAGATGGGAATCCATTTGGAATTATTTTATAAACAGCATTTCATACAGTTAGAGAGAGGCAAATTTTGCCTCTTGGAATTGTGCAAGGAGATAAAAGAGAAGGAGCCAAAAGAGTCACTTCCAGCCTTTTCCACTGAGCAATTTGTGATTCCACAATGATCATCTTATTTCTGATTTTTGAAAGGGGGATAAATGGTATTATTGTCTTACTGCTCCTTTTCAATTTTAAATAATTATAAAATTCCATTAACCATTGCTGCATTTAGACATAGGGTCCAGATTCCTCCTCTGAGTTACTATGGATTCCCAAGAATTTTCTTTGGCCTTTCTGAAATGTTGCAGTAGATTATGTTACAGAATTTTATTCTTCTATATACAATATGAAGGTCACTTATGTTCTGCAATGAGGGGAGTCTGCATTTTACTCACATTTTCCATATCACATTTCTCCCTTGATCTTCTACTTGATTCCCCTAATCTGGGAGTCATTGGATGACCAATTTATTGTCTAAACTTAAATGAAAAGGTACTTTCAATATGGGGAAGGAAGAAGAAGCTTCAGGAGTAAAATAGAAATTGAAAGAATTTTTTAAATAATTTATGGTTTTTAGATTTGTTTTTCATCATGGAATTTGCCTCAAGTTACTTTAATCTTTTGTAGTTAATGACAAACTTTAATCTTATAAGGAAATCAGTCTAAAAATAATTTTTTATTATTTTGATTTATTAGTATTGTTTCCTACTATTTCTCTATACTTTTCTTTCTTCTTCCTGCCTGCCACCGCCAATTACTCCTTCTCTTTAAGAATATTCTTTATGGAAACAAAGAGTAACAAAAAGAATATCCCTTCTTTCATCAACCTGATCTTTTCAATTATCTTAGATCATTCACCCTACACTTAAAAGTCTGGTTTGGTTCTACAGGTATCAGAAAGGAGCTCCAAAAGTACTTTATCTCTCCTGCCATCAAAATGATTATTAATATGATGCTGAATCTCACAGTTAATTATATTTTTATTCTCTCATGTTCAAACATGGATTCAAAGGAAATCAAGATTGAAGAAAAAAGAGAGAATAATAAAAAAAATAGAAATCATTAAAATGAATTCAACCATTGGAGGGATTTTTGGTGTCAATGATTGGTAAAGAGTGTTTGAGTTAATGTATACCACACATGGTTCAATAGGTTTTTATGTAACCCTATTTACCACTTTTCTCCAGCACCATAACCTTTCATAAACTAGTTATGTACGGTAAGATGTGGTTTGGGATGCTGGAATGGGCTGTCCTTTGAGTGGATGTAGTATTACTAAATCTTTTTAGGCTCTTTAGCATTTCTGCCAAATAAAGGGCTATGCAATTAATATGGATTTACTCTTTAAATTCTCTCAATTCCTATTTTTATCATTCCTTTTCTAACCAAAACTCATGCATGGAAAGTGTCTTGAGGGCCTATTTCTGGAGGTTTCTTTGTCTTTGTAAATCCTTCCTCTGCACCAATCTGATGTCAGTTTTGACACGAATGCAATACTACTTATCATATAAACTCCACATAAATTCGAGATTTTTATCTACAAGTGGGGACTTGTGTGATTGGGATTCCATTTTAGAAAATCTGTCCCTATAAAGCTATGGCAGGTAAACTAGCAGGTAAACCCATGTAGCCACCAGAGGGCGATTAGAAATGAAAATCTCTCTCCATGTAATGACTCTCCTGTTACCTCCAGTTTGAAAGTATTACATACTAATATATTTAGCCTTTGATTTCATACATGTTAACTACCTGGGGGCTAATTTCACATTTAGAGGTAAAAGACAATATGATATTGACACTATGATGTATAAAAATGCAGAAATAAAGTGAGGTTTCTCTCACAATCTGGGTTAAATAGTTTGTGGATTTTTCTACAATCTAAAACTCATTGAGCTGAAAAAGAGAAAGAAGAAAGTTGTGCCTCTGTGAATTATTGAAAACTCAATGTGTGCCTAGAGATGACATTTATTTACTCTGCTTCTACCCAATTGTTTTCCTTAGGAGTGACAAAGCAATTCCACATCTAATGGTAGTGGTTTTCAAAATCACTAAGCTTTTCTTTCACATTCTCTCCTCTTCACCATGAAACATCCTTGTGAGACATTTTGGAAGTGTTCCTAAAAACTTGTCCTTGTTTTTTACCTCAGCCTGAATTTTTAGACCACATAAACTACAGCACAGTGCATTTGATAGCATGCAACTTCACATAATGCAAGCTTTAATACCTGAAATACAGTCAATGGATAGCTTTGAGTTATATTACCCATCGTAAACTTTTTTAACCTGTGGCTCATTTTCAAAATAATAAACGTAACTATTCCATAAAAATATCTCAACACAGAAGAGCCAGGAAAGTGAAGGACATGAACAGATGGCACATCAATCTTCTGCATTTATACAATTTGTTTTTTAATGCAAATAGTGTGGGTTGCCTGCTCATGCCTTGGATATTGTTCCAAAGATGAGCACATTTCCTTATCTTTCTGGATCAATGTGACATTTGCAGTTATCATAAAGTGGGAGCCCATTTAATGATGTTAATGCTTCCTTAATGTAAAAATAAAATCACCTTCTTTATAAAAGCAAACAGATTAAAAGTCCCAAAGAGACCATTGAAATCTGTGACATTTGCAGTTACTGGTGACTAGATGGCTTGATTATACACAGGTAAAAAAAAAAATCTTAAAAGCATTGTTTACGCTCATTAATCAGAACATTAAATATGAATTTTAGAGTGTTCTTAAATAGGAGCAAGAGATTCAATAAAAGTGTGGGTTAGTACAAAAGAACTGGCAAGTCAAAGACTCTGTATGGGTTGCCATAGTATTTGTAGTCTATGTGAGGTTAGTAAGCATCTTCAAATCTCTGAGATTTGAAGATTTGCTTTGAGATTTATTTTTTGTTTGTATGTCTGCTTTTAGTAGTTATCGATAGCACCTCCGACCCTATATTTTTCTTTTATATCACAAGAAAGTCCTCATAGCAATTTTTAAAAATGGCATGAGAAGAGAGCATATATGCCACAATGAGCCTTCAAAAAAATCATGTCTTGAATATTTCCAGTCAATCCTATTGTATGAGATTCATCTATGAGAAAGAAAAGTTCTTTTTTTTTACAGTTCTCAAAAGCAGTTGGTATAGATAAAGTGGCTATTTCATGGGGAGCCTGCTTTCAGAATTCATTTTCCTTCCTCCTTCCCTTCCTTCCTTCCTTCCTTCACTCCCTTCCTTCCTTCCTTCCTCCCTCCCTTCCTTCCTCTCTCCTTCCCTTCTTTCCTCCCTCTCTCCTTCCCTTCTTTCCTCCCTCTCTCCCTCCCTCCCTCCCTTCCTCCTTCCTTTCCTTCCTTCCTTCCTTCCTTCCTTCCTTCCTTCCTTCCTTCCTTCCTTCAGTCCCTTCCTTCCTCCCTTCCTTCCTTCACTCCCTTCCTTCCTCCCTTCCTTCCTTCAATCCCTTCCTTCCTTCCTCCCTCCTTCCCTTCCTCCCTCCCTTCCTCCTTCCTTTCTTTCCTTCCTTCCTCCCTCCCTTCCTTCCTCCCCCCCTCCCTTCTTTCCTCCCTCCCTCCCTTCCTCCTTCCTTTCCTTCCTTCCTTCCTTCACTCCCTTCCTTCCTCCCTTCCTTCCTTCACTCCTTCCTTCCTCCCTCCCTTCCTCCTTCCTTCCTTCCTCCCTTCCTTCCTTCCTTCACTCCCTTCCTTCCTTCCTCCCTTCCTTCCTCCCTCTCCTTCCTTCCTCCCTCCCTCCCTTCCTCCTTCCCTTCCTCCTTCCTTTCCTTCCTTCCTTCCTTCCTTCCTTCCTTCCTTCCTTCCTTCACTCCCTTCCTTCCTTCCTTCCTTCCTTCCTTCCTTCCTTCCTTCCTCCCTTCCTTCCTTCCTTCCTCCCTCCCTTCCTCCCTCCCTCACTCTCTCCTTCCTTCCTTCCCTTCCTTTCATCCTTCCTTCCCTTTCTTCTTTTCTTCCATTTTCTTTTCATTTCCCCCCCTATGGATATGTATTAGAGGGTAGCAATTGATGTTGACAGATACTTTCTGTTCTCTTCAACCTAATGACATGAAGAACAGTAAGCGAATGGCTGTGAATTCTGAAAAGATTGCATTTATTAAATGCCTACTTTGTGTCAGGTCCTTTGTGTCATCAACCTATTGGATGGTGGGGGTATGCATAAATAAGAGAGAGATAGTTCCTGCTTTCAAGAACTGAGATTCTATGGGAGGTGGTGAGGGGTGAGTGTGTGTGTGTACCAAAATCAAATAAAAAGAGAGAAATGTAGAAATGGTTCACTTAAATCCTTTCATAATTATGACCTGACCTACCTTTTTGTATACTATTTCCATGCCCACACTTGGCAATCCAATCAGATTGACCTTCTCTCTGTTCCTCACACGTTCTCTCCAGACCCCACCTGTCTACTTGCTTTCTTACTTTTTGCAGTTTTTGGAATGAACTAGCTCCTCACCTCCATCTCACGGAATCTCTCTCCTTTCTAAGCTCAAGCCCCATCTTCTACATTTGGCTTTTGCTGATTACTTCAAGTGTTAGTCCCTTTCCTCTCAAACTATCTTTTAACTGTTTCCTATTGATTTGTGTATGTATATATATATATATATATATATATATATATATATATATATATATATATATATATATATATATATATATGGTTAAATGACTAGCCTAAGGTCACACAGCTAGGAAATGTCTAAAGCTGGATTTGAATAATTTGGGTCTTACTGACTCCAGGCCCAGTGCTCTATTCACTGAGCCACCAGTTGCCTTCATATGCAGCACACACACATACACACACACACATATTTATTTGGAATGTGTACATATTTGTATATATACTATTTATACTCATTTACTTCTTTTCCCCACTGAAGTGTTCTTTCCTTATAAGGATTATTCTATTATGCCTCTAGCACCACAGAATGTCTAGCACATAGTTGCAACTTAAATATATGATTGATTGATTGATGAGGGCATGTAGCAATTTCTGAGATTAGAAAAAACTTCTTGGAGGAGGTAGCACTTGGACTGAAGCTTGGGGGGAGGATTTATTAAGCACCTATTTTGTGCCAGGCACTGGTGTTAAGCACTTTATCATATTTGAAGGTTCCTGGAGGTTCCAAGAATGAAGGTGAGGAGCAAATAGCATAGTGTGGATAGAATGTAGCATTTGTGAAGGGAGTAATATGTAATTATCCTGTTAATAGAGGTAGGATACAAACTGTGAAGAATGTGAAATGACAAAATATAAGTTTTGTTTTGTTTTTATTCTAGATTATAATGAAAGGGAGTGACATG
The DNA here is from genome assembly GCA_011680675.1 of Gymnobelideus leadbeateri. Taxonomy (NCBI): domain Eukaryota; kingdom Metazoa; phylum Chordata; class Mammalia; order Diprotodontia; family Petauridae; genus Gymnobelideus; species Gymnobelideus leadbeateri. The sequence goes on along the minus strand of WOXC01004902.1, from coordinate 117,139 downwards.
GTTAGACTTGTGTTTAGGCATATCAATTGGGCAGCAATGTGGAGGATGGATTGGAGAGGGAATTGACTGGATACAGACAAATTAATAAATCATCTATTGCAAGAAAATGGGAGAGAGGTGATGAGGACTTGAATTAAGGTTCTGACCTTTGGAGTAGAGAGAAAAGAATATAAGAAGTGTTGAGGAGGAAATATCAATAAGATTAGACAACTGATAGAGAATGAGAATATATAGATTTCTCCTGGGCTGGGAACCTTAGTGACTAGAAGAGCGTTAGTGGATTCTATTTTTACTTTCTTCCCCATGTGGAGGCTTCAGAGGATGAGACCTCATATTTGGACTTGTGTGTGTTGCTAGGAATCATGGTTTGGTGGAGAAGAACCTATCTAGTGCCTCTGGATCATTAAAAATCTGGGGCCAGGACGAAGCAGCAGTTTATTTACCCACCTTTCATAATCAGTAAGGATAGCTCTGACTCAGACCACCAGCCCAAATGCTCACATTATTCCCCAGGCAGGAAGGGGAAAGAATTGAAAATCATGTATCTTTTAGGGCAATGGATTCTAAATCAGCCTGGTGTAATGGATAGAGGATAGGTCATAGATTTAGGAAGACCTGGGTTTGAGTCTCAGCTTTTATACATATACACTGTGACTTTGAGCTAGTCATTTAGTCATTCAGTGCTCTAGGTGGCTCTAAAACTGTAAGTTGTAGAAAAAGTTATCTATTTATATGGAGGGGGGTCAGCTATCCTCATTCAGCGGTTCCCCATACCAATGAAATCCCTATAGACATCAACTCACTCATTCTAAATTTTTGTGTTCACAAAACTTTGTTAATGTAATTAGTCAACTGAGTAAATGGGACCAAGGGATAAATATACATAGTAAGTGCTTAAATTTTGATTGGTTGATATACACTTCAGGAAATGCAAACATTGCAGATCAGGTCATAGAGATTCTTTATCTTCAGTTAGGTCATTAATCACTGATAAATATCACTTTTTTTACTCCTGATAACAATCTATCTTAACTCCCAATTTACCAAGATTCATAATGGTACTACAGACTAGGTATAGTAACGTGAAAGCATACATAGAGTTCTAGAATTCACAGAAATCCTGGAACCAACCAATCAATTAAACAGTTATTAGCACCTACTATTTGCCAGGCACTTTGCTAAAAGTTAGGGATACAGAGGTGAAAGATAGTCTGTCCTCAAGGAACTCATAATCTAATGGGGTAGACAACAAGCAAACACATATATGTAAACAAGCTGTAGAGAAATAGGGTAAGGAAAGGCTTCCTGTAGAAGATGGAATTTAAGTTGAGACTTGAAGAAAGCTAGCAAGTAGGTAGAGATGAAGAGGGAAAGCATTCAATGCATATGGGACAGCCAGAGAAAAGTTTTAGACCTGAGAGATGGATAGAACATCTTGCTTGTGGAAGAGACAGGAGATGTTTTACTGGATCAAAGGGTATGTGGCAGGGAGGAAGATGAAAGAAGACTGAAAAAGATAGGAAGGGGCTAGATTTTGAAGGTCTTTGAATGCCAAACAGAGCACTTCGTACTAGTTCCTGGAAGTAATATTGAGCCACTGGAGTTTATTGAGTGGGGCATGGGATGTGACATGATCAGATCTGCATTTTAGGAAAATCACTTTGGTGACTGAATGGAGGACAGATTGGAGTGGGGAGAGACTTGAGGCAAGTTGACCAACTAGCAAACTGTTGCAGTAATCAAAGCCTGAGATGATGGTCTCTACTAGTGTGGTAGTAGTGTCAAAGGAGAGAAGGGCATGTATTCCAGAGATGTTGTAAAGATGAAATTGACAGATCTTGGCAACAGCTTGGATATGGGGGTGGGAGATAGTGAGGAATCCAGGATGACTGAAGGACTGGGAAGGTGTTGTTACTCTCTATAGTAATAGGGAAGGCAGAAAGGGGAAAGAATTTAGGATGAGATATAATGAGTTCCATTCGGCAATAATAAGTTTAAGATGTCTAATGGACATCCAGTTTGAGATGTCTTAAAGGCATTTGGAGATGTGAGATTAGAGGTTGGAAGACTGATTGGGGCAGGAGAGATAGAGATAGGGATAGGGTAGAGATAGAGGTAGGGATACAGAGGTGAAAGATAGCCTTTGTCCTCAAGGAACTCATAATTGTGAGAACCAATCATAACTCTGGGCACAGAGATTAGTGACATCTGAAAGCTATATAATAATACTCATTTGAAAATTTTCTATCAGGGCCAGGTGGGTGGCGCAGTGAGTAGAGCTCCAGCCCTAGAGTCAGACACTAGACACGCTTACTAGCTGTGTGACCTTGGACAAGTCACTTAACCCCAATTGCCCTGCCTTCCCCCTACCAAAAAAAAGAAAGAAAAGTATTTGTCATTTCACAGAGTTAAATAGCCAGTTTATGGCCCAAATGTCAAAATTATAGCACTCCAAGGATACAGAGATTTGTTAAAATGCTGCTGTCACTATATTTACTTCTTAATACCATTTACCAATGACAAGCATTTCAGTATAGTTTCATGTAGCAATATAGTAATTAAGCCAAATGTTTGGATAGGGACATCCTTGCATGAAAATAGAGTGGGTAATTATTTTGCTGATCATTTAAAGTCCCTGGTACTACAACATCCTGTTCAAAAAATGATGGCTACTCACTTAAAAGTAAAAGCACCAAGAGGTAAAATATTTTAGCTAATAGTTATTTTTATCTCAGTGGGAATTAGTTCAATCATTGCCTTCATCCTAAGTATTATCTGAGATTGTCGATATCCTGAATAAGATACTTACATTTATTCTGAGTGAAAAGATCCAGAGCTCTGAGGTTCCTGGTTCCTTGCTTCACTTTCTGGCTGTGTGATCCGACAGATATCACAACCTCTCTGAACTTTATTTTCTATCCTTCTTGCTCATAGTTACTATGAATATTAAATGTCACTTTCTAGTATTCTAGCAAGTACACCATAATAACAATACACTTGTGACCTTTGTCATATAAAATTTAATTTCTATGTTCTCTGTCATTTTTCCTTTTCTTTCCCCTTCTTTTTCTTCCTCCCTCTGCCTATATCTGAAAACATTCATTCAATAGCATCTATAAAATGTTTCTGTCATTCAATAATAACACTGACTAGAACAGAAAATTACAAAATTACAAAAAAAATACTTTGTTGCTTATCTTGTTCCCTTTTTAATGGTCATTTAGATTTATTTTTATACTAGGTGATTCCAATGCAATACATGTCAAAATGAATGAATAGTATGTTCCTAGTGTGGAATTGTACAGAAGTTGTACAAAAAAAACATTGTATTCTAAATTAGCATATTCTGGGCAATTCTATCAATTGCATCTCAGAAATGAATTAAAAAATGACTAGAGATGAAAGGCTTCTGTATCAGAATAGTTTAAAATATTACAACTTCCATCTGAAAAGATAGGATTAAAGGCCATAAAACCATGGAAGAAAAATCTAAAAAGGAATAGTTTAGTGTGCTCCAAAATCCCTGAATATTTAGAACTACAAATTCATGAGATTTTAAAGCTGGCAGAGACAATACAAATCAGTTAATCCAGATTAGAGACATCAAGCCCAGAGAAGTGGTTTTCTGCCCCAGATCACACAGCCAGTTTGGAACCAGGTCAAATGGAGCATCCCATTCACCTGACTCCAAGGCTCTTTCTACCACATTACATAGTGCCTCTATCACACTGTTTGAACATTGAAGGAGATGGTTTTAGGACAAATATGAAAAAATAAAATTTTAGGCAATAATAAAATTACGTAGTTTATTACCTGAAAATGAAGCATAGGCTGAAAGTATATATGGATTCAAGAAAGGTTTTGGAAAATCAATTGATAATATATAGATCTATCTTTAGTAAAGCCTTACCTTATGAAGTTGCTCTAAGAGAGCAAACCTGTTGTTGTTAATAAAACCTGCTTTAATGTAGCAATTCCACAATTAACAGAACATTGGTATGATTAATTGTGCCATTTTCCTATGTTCTTATGTTAAATAGGAGGGATTTGTGACACAGGAAGTTGGTGGTTGATGAATCTTGTTAATATTTCAGACTTCTTAGGATCTGCCTGTTTTTAAGAATTTCTATTGTCTTTCCATTGACTAGAAATATAGTTACCAAGGATAAAAAGTAATATTTCTAATGATCACCATTGGTTTAACCGTGAAAGAGATATTATTATTATTATTATTATTATTATTTAACTTCAATCTGCCTACTATAAATCACAAAATGCATCCTTTGCAAAGGAGGGGATATTCAAGCAGTTCTTTGCCTCTTTGAGAAAGCTGGGTTGAAAATACCCCAAATGATACAATTTGGTGCATTTTGTCATTTAAAAAAACTCCCTTGAATTACTATATAAATATTAATAGCTAAACACATTGCAAACAGGTGGAGCTCATTCTGCCCCTGGAGAGCTGCCACCATGATGTGATATCTCAGATGGGTGATGAGATTTTCTGTGAGGGGAGGGGGTGTCATTCCATGCCAGTACCATTGGACACACCCTTGGCTTGGAGCTCTTTGTTTCCTGGGATTGCTCTGTATGTGACAGCCTTCTTGGTCTTTTAACAGTTCATTCAGCAGAGGAAGGAGTAACACACAACACTGAAGAACCACATCACCCATGGAGGCTTTGTTGATTCCTTTTTTAGAAAGCACAAGGCTTACTGATAGTAGTACTGGAAGAAATTCCCAGTATTTAAAGGTAGCCCATTAATTGTGAGTGAAACATTTATTTAGGAAAAGAGGAGTACATATCTAACTTCACTTAGATGTGGAATGCTTTTTGAACTAAAAAAACCCCAGAATAATCATAATGTGATATATTAGATATATTGTTATGTATTAGATATAGGCTGCTGAATTTCTCTAAATAGATTTCCCTTATTATCTATGTGGTATATCACAAATATGCATTTACACACTGAAAAAAAATTAAAGCAATTTTTCCCTTAATTTTTTCCCTTAATTCACTGGCCATAATATTATTTCCAAAATACTATGGGGAAGGTCAGGGGAGATGGTGGTAGATGAGTGCTACTGCTTAAGAATTAGGCTATCTTTTGATTTTTTTATAGTGTTTTCCTTTGTAACCAATAAACATAGCCAAGCAAAACCAAATCCATACATTTGTCATGTCTAAAAACGCATGTCTCATTCTGCACGTTGTTACCATCAGTTCATTATCAGGAGATGGATTCCACACTTTCTCATCAGGCCTCTGGAATTTTGGCAGGCCATTGTATTGATCAGAATTATTTCTTTCAAACGTTTTTTTTACTTGACTGATATTACTGTATTAATTGTACTCCTCATTTTGCATCAGTTCTTACAGGTCTTGTCTCTTCCAGCTCTTCCAAGTTTCTCTGAAATTATCCCTTTCATAATTTCTTATGGAACAATAATATCACACTATGCTAATATGCCACATTTTGTTCAGGCATTCCCCAACAGAGGTAAAACCCTATGTTTCTACTTCTCTACTATTACAAAAAGTGCTAATAGAAGTATTTTGTGTATGTATGGGTCTTTGTCCTTTTTCTTTTATGTCTTTGTAGGTATAGTAGGTTATATTTGTAGAGATAATTACTTTCCTGGGCACATTACTTATAGTTCACAGGCATAATTTACAATCACAATTTTGAAATTGAAGTGACTACCACTTCCCTAAACATAGAACTAAGAAACTTCCCTAAACAAGAACTAAGAAACTCTTCTCATTTGTAATTTTTAAAAATTCACTTAGACATACCTTCTCCTATAAGGAAGCAAATATCTTTAGGATTGTCTTTTATACATTTGATTCACATACACATATGTCTGCCTAAAACTTCATCCATAAGGAAAGATTTCTAGTTATAAATGCAGTTAAGAAAAATGCAAATTCCACAAATATAAAAAAGACTTTTGATTTGGGTTCACATCAGGAAATACAACTCTGTTATTACTTGTCAGCATATATAAATATAAATTAATGGAAAGAATAAATTAATTGGCATTCATATTTTTGGTAACTAGTAGTAGCTTATTACTCCATATGAAGTATTAATCCAAGTAATAGCCATTAAAAATTCGTACCAAATCTGAGCAATTGTCTGTTAGCTTTTAGTAGCTTTGGCCAGCTCATTCAATCCATTTTCATCACTTTATATACATTTTAATTCTATTTGTTCTAAGTATTTCTCACTATTCCCATAATGCCCAAACCAAGTCCTCTGTCTCTCCCTGCCAAAAAAAATCAGGACAATCTCTCTACATCTAATCTTGCATAGTGCCCATTTTACTGGGAAAACACAGAACTAGAGAATTTGAGTTTTTTGAATTGGAAGGGAACATGGGACCGTGCAATTTTTGTCTTACCCCTACCAAAAAGGATACTATTTCTGACCATTTAGATTTTGATTAGGGTTCAAATAATGGGAAACTCACTGACACAATTTTTAGATAACTCTAACTCTTAGAAAATTTTTCCTCTTTTTAGTTTCATATTTCTGAGTCCTGGCCTTTGAGGCCAAGCAAAGCAATACCCTTTTTCACGACAGTCTTTTAGATTTGTGAAGGAAGCTATTATGACCTTGTTCCCCATCTTTCCCCCATTCTTCAAGTTTTCTTTCTGTAGGCTTAACATTTCTAGTCTTTTCAACCATATTTCTGGAACCTGAAGCCTCTAATTAAAGGCTTATGTATCCTATAGAATCTCTGTAGCTTTCCTATATATGTTCTGTACTTTTTCAGTGTCCTAACCCTTAAGATAGAGCTTGGCACATAGTGATCACTTAATAAATACTGTTTTCCCTCCCTACCCTCTTTTATTCCAGGACCTTAATAGTTACTAATTTAATGAATATGGAATGGATAAATTAATTTTTTGAAATCAATAAATAATTTTAAAATGTGTTTTTATATTACTTTTGTTTTCCAGTGATTGGTTGTTATCCTTCCTTCTCAAAGACAAAAATGACATTATTATGTTGGGGTGATATTATATAGTGTCTGGCTCTGACTGATCTGACTAACATGAGCTTAAGAAGGCTCTACCACAGCCTGGGCACAAATAGTCCTTGTAAACATTTGTAGTGGAGATATCTCTAAATTTGTACTTCTCACATATCCTTTGTTCTACTGTGGTTCTGTATCTTTTTTGATGGAGGGCATGTCATGCCAGGCAGTCCTGTGTCACTTTGTCCTATGTCTCACAATTAATCCCTTACCCAGAGAGTCAGCTCTTATGAGGAATAGAGAGAAAAAAGAGAAAGACAAAATATTTCAGCAAAATGGATAAAAAACCCAACACACTTATTAAGACTTACACAGTACACAGTGTCCTATTACATATAAGGTTATTAAGAAAATAATTTAAGAGCAGAAGCCCAAGCACAGATCAATGGGATGGACATTCCAATGTATGTATCTTTCCAATTTTATACAGAAGCATAAATGATTAAGAGTTTGGAAATTCAACTAGTTCAAAGTCCACCTAATTGTACTATCTTCCAACTAATGACTCACAATCTCTTCCAGATGAATAGCATAACTTCATTAAATACTTTACTAAAATATAGGTAAAGGTTATATCACTGACTATAATCTTTGAAAACCTAGTAGTATTACATATGGAGCAGCTGGGTGGTTCCATAGATAAGAGTTCCAGGTCTGGAATCAGGAGGACCTGGGTTCAAATCTGATCAGAGGCATTTACTGGCTATGTGACCCTGGGCACATCATCTAACTATTTGCCTCCATTTCTCATCTATAAAATGAGATGGAGAAGAAAGTTGCAGACCACTCCAGTATCCTTGCCAAGAAAACCCCAAATGGGGTCACAAAGAATTAGATCAGACTGAAATGACTAACCAACAACAAAAGTATTGTATTCATATCCTAATTTGAACACTGACTCAAATTGGATTGATAAAGTGCTACCATATAAAAAACAGTAGTCAGGGAGGACTATTCTACAGATTTTTGTTTTCTGGTGTGGAGGTACTCAGAGCTTTAAGCAAGCTCTAGTAGAGCCAGACCATCCTCTTCTTAGGGCAGAAAAAGCCTCAAGGAATTCCTACTATGCAACATAGTACATGACATTAATTTGATGAGGAAATTTAAAGAAACAAACAAACTAGTTTTTCTACCCAATGATGATAGAGATATAGTTGGGTATCATAAAATCTATCACAACCTAAAAATTTCCCTATTCTTCACAGAAAATTTGTTATGTCCTCATTGTTTAGGCTTCTACCAAGCTGGTCAAATCGAATGTGATACAGTTAAAGATACCACTTTGAGGTGGGAAATGATAGGCACTTTCAGTATTTGAAGAATTATCATTTGGAAAAGGGATCACATTTCTTCTGTTCAACAGCTGAAACTAAAAGTAATGGGTGGAAATTATTGAGGGGGAACATTTGAACTGAATGTTAGAGAAAACAATAACACCAAAAATATTCCAAACATTTGAGGGTAGGGTCTTTTTCATTGGGTCGTTGTATACCTAGTTCTTAGAATAGTCCTTGGCATATAGTTGTTCATCCCTTGGTTTAAAGAGTACTGGTGACATCAGAGGTGAGTTCATTACTCATGCACGAATCGGATTTGTTAGGCAGAGTTGTGCAAAATTGTCAGCTTCACTCTCTCGTTATCAAAGTCCAGTGGCAGGACAAAAGTCAAGATGTCTGGAAATGGCCCAGGATGCAGTGTATTACCTTGGCATCTTCGAGGCCTGACCAAGCTCTAAACACTCCATAGCAATGGCTTCAGATGACTTGATGGCTATTGAAAGCAGTATGCACTATTCACTGCCCATTCTTCAGGGGAGAAAGTCTTTACATGTTTAAGGTAGAGATCCCCTTAATTTACCAACAGTTTTGAGACTTATCAGTTACTCTCAACCTAGTTTAATCCATCTCTCAGAATGGTTTTTACCAGGGTGTGGGCACTGCATATGCTACAGCTTCTTGGTGTACAGCCACAGGTGAGAAGTGGGTGAAATAGGACACCAAAAATGGATGGACAGCTCTGAAAAGGGCTTGGCAAGCCCTCAGACCAGAAGTGTTAGTCTTCCATGAACATATAATCCTTAGCATATAAATGTTGACTAATTGATCACTATTAAGTTGATCCAGTATACATAATCATTACTCTTATTGGTAAACTCATAACTATCTCTCTTAATATATTTATGTATTTTATTACCTGTTTAAGTTCACTTATTATTATAATTCCTAGAGTCAGTTAAGCAAAGCATAAGTAGCCAGATAGTGTTATGCTGTCTTTGGCCTTGTGAATCTTTCAAATAATATTTTCCAGATCCATGAAGTCACCTTATGTTTTTCATATCATGGCTCTAAGAAGTGGTCTTTATAAGAAAAAAAAATGGAATCATTGTTTTGATTTTTTTTTGCCTCCTCTCTCCTGAGACCTTTAACAGTACAAGACTTTGTGCAGATGAGTTAGTCAATCAATTAGCATTTATTAAGGACCTACTATGTACTAGGCAGTATACTAAGTTCTGAGGATGCCAAGAAAGGCAAAATAAATAAATAAATAAACAGCCCCTGTTCTCAAAGGCCTCTCATAGTCTGATGGGGTAGAGGGAGAAAACACAGAGCAACAAACAAGGTACATGTACAATAAATAAGAGAATCAGTAACGGAAAAGCAATAGTTTTAAGGGGGATTGTGGCTCTAAAAAGAAAAAGACCCTGAGTCCTAGAGCAAGAAATGTACTTCAAATCCCCTACTCCCACCTCTAAAAATGCTTTTGTGTTTTAACTTTCTTTCTCTCCCCTTTCCTCCTACTCCACTGAGATTAGCATAAAAATGTGCTATCCTAACTAAGCAGTCTGTTAACTGATAAGCTATCAAAAAAATCATCTGTTATTTTTATAGCTCAAAGGCAGATGCCATTTTGAGAACCAGAGTTGAATGAGTAGGATTTGTTAGTGCTTTGTAGATTTATCATTGTAAACTTGAGGTATTTTAAAATGGAATGATTCAACTCTTGAAATATTATCCCAAGAGCAATCAAGCATTAGGATTTTGCTAGTCTTATTTTTTTTTATCCTGAATACAATCATTTCATATCATATCATAAAGAATTTTAGTTGTCTAATGTTTGTGCTGAAAATCTTTTCTGCATTAAATCCAGACCGATGTAATTATCTGAGAGTGCATTCAAAACAGAACATACCTTCCTATTCCAGCAGGGGCCTCTTTTGCCAATAAGATGGTTTAAAGGGGGACCCCTAAGCAGCAAAGAGTGCCTCTTAAACAATCCCCTTTCTCAGGTTTCAATTCTAAATTGATTCATACACAGCAAGGAAGGGCTCTATTCAGTCTTGTGGACCACTTCCAGCGCTCTGGTGCTGGGAAGCCTGGGATCTTTATAGGTTCGGATTGATTTAAGATAGAAGAAACTATAATCCACAGGAGACCCACTTTTCGCCATGGGTTTTCTATACTACTCATCATCCTCCATATAAGATGTTACTTCTGCCTTCAATAGGAAAATGAAGAAAGAAACAAAAGGAAAGCAAGGACATTAGAAGGGAGAAGATGAAGTGTTCATGATACAAAATACCAAAATTTCTATTGGTACTCTGGGTTCAGAACAGCAGCATAGAGTGGATTACATCCTGTATTGAACAATTACAATAAACATCTGACAAACAAATTTGGAAAGATCAAATATTTGAATACTGTTTTCTTCAATGAATTGTTAAATTGTTGCCAGAGCAGGACTCACAGTTATTCTCTAATGTTCACAGATATTACAATTTCAAGTATTAATAGTCATAGATATCCTTTGGTAGAAACATTGTTCACAGATAATATGGACTAACTGAATATTAACTGGTAATTATGTGGTACATAGAACACCGAATTTATAGAAGCATTGGCAGAGCAAATTAGGGATGGCCCAAAGCCAGAATTGGAAACAGGGCTATCCCACTGGAAGTTTATTTCTACTTCTGTTTCATCCATGGCTTATTCATATTACTTCTAGGAGTATGTAATCCTTCTTTGCCTCAGTTTATCCATCAATAAAATAAAAGGGAGATGCCCATTACTTATCTTTTAGCATCTTAAGGATGAGACCTCTTTGGAATAAATGGGTCATGAAACTGTAAGATATGATTTCATATCAATAATCTCTGAGAAATATGGCTTGTTAAAATGAGATTTGTATACTCATGAAGGAAAGAGATGCCTACATTCAGAGAAATAACTAGAAAGAACTGAATTTGAATCCTGATTGCAGCAAACTACTTGATCTTTTTCTTTTCATTGTTTGGTTTTATTTCCTCTTTACCATTTTTCATTCCATCTAGTACAATACACCTTTGTAACCTAATGTCTAAAGTGAAAGTATTTGCAGATCCTATACTGGACTATACGCCATTGTGGGGGGGTGGGAAGAGCGAGGGAAGGGAAATTCGAAACTCAAGGAACTATGGAACTGAATCCTGTAAACTAAAAATGAACAAACAAATTAATAAAATAATGATATTTGTACAAACATTATATTAGAACAAGATTAGGATGTTCCCAGTGTTGTACAGCAAGTCTTATAACTATAACTGTTACTAGGAGTGGACTCAGAAAGACAGCAACCACTTAATCAAATAGTTGACAAATTATGAAATAGTAATTACATATTAGTGATACTGAAGCATGTATTTTTATCTATGCTTTCCAATCCTCAGATAACAACCAGTCCAAGACACTATTTCTTTTGACCTTAACATGTTCAAATGTGACATTTTCATTAAAGAAAGAACTGTCATTGCTTACATAATTATAAATGTTATTTCTTCATAGAAATAGTTATCTAAAGTTTTTGTTCATTTAAAACAATGTATTGATTTTTTTAAAATTTTATACTACCACTTCCAAATAACTAGCCTTTCTACCCTAACATCTTTAAATTAGTTATGGAAAAGAAATTGTCATGGGGACCTGTAGCAGCAAGCACCCCAGCATTCCCAGAGTGGCTGCCAACACAGGTTCTTAGATCTGCTTTTGTAAAGGAAACCAACTCAAAATGGGTTAACAAGCTTACTTTAATCAAACAAACATATATTACCTAGTTCAGGGGAAAAAGGTCAGCCCCCCGAACTTCAGAGTTACAGAACTTACAGATCAAACAGACAGGCTTCCAAACTGTCCAACCATTATATCAATACCAAATCACAGTTACCAGAGAGGGAAGCATCAACATCTGGGTTTTCAAAGCCAGGGGGCTCCCAACAATGGCTTCCCAGAGTCTCATCTGGTCAAATCACACAACACTTCTCAAAGTGAGCCCCAAAGCAAAGCCTCTCATCAGAGTTTATATAGCCTTCTCCTGGCTCAGAGAATGTAACAACCTTCTGGACCCACTGCCCAATCACAAAGTATCAAGGTGTGGGCTTTCCTGAAAAGCAAGCCTCCCACCACAAGCTCCAGGTGCACTTAAGCTAGGGACAGGGAAGATCTTTAAATTTGCATTTCCATTACAGGACCATACCTGACATTCTGTACCTGTAGTCTCTCACGTCTCCACTAAGATGAAGAACATCTCATCACCTGCCCTTTGAAACCACATTCACATTTAGTATTACATGAAGGACTAGCTTTCTATCAAAATCAAACACTGAATTCTGAATTCTGATGCCTTTTATCATTTTCATTTATGATAGTATGGTTATTGTATATAGTTTTCTTTTATTTCATATTCTTCTCTTTGCATCACTTCACTGACAATGCAACCTAGAAAAATGGGGTCCAAATCCTATCCCTTGTCACTTACTTCCTGGGTAATATTAGGTGAGAAGCTGTCTGGGCCTCAGTGTCATCATCTGTAAAGTGAGGGAATTGTAGATAGCTTCTAAGTACATTTCTAGCTCTAAATCTACAATCCTATGATCCAAAGAAGACTTCCTACATTTCTCTGAATTCCTCATGTTGATCATTCCTTATAACACAATAATATTCCATAACATTCATATACCACAACTGGTTTAATCATTCCCTAATGGAAGTATTCCTAATTCATTTTCTTGGTATATATACGACTTTTCTTCCTCTATTGACCTTCTTGGGTTAAATGCCCACTAGTGGGTGATTTCATCAGTGCAGGCACCTACCAAGATAGAAATTTCTTCCATGCATACAGATGAACAATTTTCTAGATCTTATGGTCTTAGAGATTTGCCTGGGGGCACTGAAAGTAAAATGATTTACCCAAGGTCATGCAGCTAATATGAGTCAGAGAAAAGATTTGAACCTAGTTTTCCCTGCCTCTAGTGACAGCCTCGTATTTACTTCACCATTCTGACTCCCTTTACAGAACCATGTATTATAATGTCTTTAATGCATAGGACTGTTGTGATATTGTGTAGTTGAGAGCATTACCAGATCTTAGTGATCACCAAGGTTCTCTCTCATTTCGAAGAAGGGGAACTGAGGATCAGAGAGCTTAAATTTATTTCTTTAAGTCACATGGAGTTGGTACTAGAATGCAGGTCTTCTACTCTTATCTAATATTCATCATATTATACCACGTATTCACTATGAATTCCCTTTACTGTACCAAATTAAGCTATTGACAATACAGAATGGGATGCCATAAATTAAGACCCTGTCCTTTTATACAAAGGCTTAAATGTGCTGTAAAGAGAGAAGTGATATTTGGACAATTTGTAAACTTTTGAGGGAGAGCAAAGGGAGATAAAGCATATGTATAAACAGTTCTCATAGGGGAAAAAAACAACAAAGATATTCTTCAGTCATATTCACTCAGTAAATATTTATCAAATACCTACTTTATGCCAGGTATTGTATTAAATAACCACTGTGAGGGCGGCTAGGTGGCGCAGTGAATAGAGCCCCAGCCCTGGAGTAAGGAGGACTTGAGTTCAAATCCAGCCTCAGACACTTAACAGTTACCAGCCATGTGACCTTGGGCAAGTAAGTCACTTAACCCCAATTGCCTTGCCCTCCCCACTCCAAAAAAAAAAAAAAAGCAAATAAATAAATGAATGAATGAATGAACACAAAAGAACAAAAAAAGAAACTGAAAAACAGTCCTGCCCTCAAAGAGTTTACAATCTCTAGCTTTTTATTTCCAAAGAATGGGGATGAAACATAGAAACAAATAGAAAGCTAGCTATATAAATTGGAAATAGTTAACAGAGGGAAAGCACTAGAATTAACAGAGGTTGAGGATTCCAATAAAAGATGAGATTTTAGCTGGGACTTAAGGGAAGCCAGAGAAATCAGTAGTTGGAACAAAGGAGGGGGAAGGTTGGAGGCAAGGGGGACAATCAGAGAAAATGCCTTGGAGGTGCAAGATGGAATATCTTGTTTCTAGAAAAACAGGAGGCCACAGGCACTGGATGGAAAAACATGTAGTAGGGAGGAAGATGGAAGAAGACTGGAAGGTAGGAGGAGACTAGGTTTTGAAGGACTTTGAAAGCCAAACAGAACATTGTGTACTTGCTCTTGGGAGTAACAGTGATTCACTAAAATTTGCTGGGTAGGAGGGTGACATGATCAGACCTATACTTTAGGAGAATCACTATGCTGGCTGAATGGAAGATAGAGTGGAGTGGGGAGAGGCTGAAGGCATACAGACCTACCAACAATTACAATAGTCCAGGTATAGGGTGATGAGGGCTTACAGTAGGGTGGTGGCAGTGTCAGAGAAGGGAATATATTCAAGAGACATTAAAAAGACAGAACTGACAGACCTTGGGAGATTGCATATGGGAGGTAAGAGATAACTGAAGAATCTAGGATGAATCCTAGGTTGTAAACCTAAGGGATCAGGATGGTTGTGTTGCCTTCTGAAGTAACAGGGAAAATAGGAGTGGAGGAGGATGGTGTATGGGAAAAGATGGTGAATTCTATTTTGGAAAAAAATTGAGTTTAAGATCTCTACTAAACATCCAGTTTGAGGTTTCTGATAACAACTGAAGATAAGAGATTAGAGGTCAGCTAAAGGGTTCAGATAGAATAGATAGATTTGAGAATCACCAACATAGAGATGGAATTAAATCCATGGGAACCGATAAGATCACCAAGTGAAATAGAATTGATGGAGAAGAGAAGAGGGTCCAAGATGGAACATTGAAGACACATATGATTAGAGGACATGATCTGGATGTGGATCCAGAAAAGGAGAGAGAGAAATGGTCTGATATGTAGGAGGTGAGTCAGGAGACTGATGTCCCAAAAATCCTAGAGAGAAGAGAGGGTCAAGGAGAAGAGGGTGATAAATAGTGTCAAAGTCTTCAGATAGATCAAGGAGAATAATGATTAAGAAAAGGTCATTGGATTTAGTAAAAAGAAGATCATTAGTAACTTTGGAGAAAGCAGTGTGAGTGACTGATAAAAGTCAGAAGGTGGATTGTAAAGAGTTAAAAACGAAGCAAGAAAAGCAAAGAAAATTGGAGGCACCTATTATAGACAGCCCTTTTGAGGAGTTCATCTACAAAGGTCCAAGAAATATAAGCTGTTAGTTATTGGTGATGGAAGAATCAAGTGAGGTTTTTGCTTTGTTTTGTTTTCAGGATGTGGGATACATGGGCATGCTTGTAGACAGTTGGAAATGAACCAGTGAAGGAGGATTTTAAAATTAGTAAAACAGTGGGGATGAAAAAGGGCACAATCTGTTGGAAGAGATGGGATGGAATGGGATTGCTTGGGCAGGCAGAGGGGTTAACCTTGTGGACTAAGGTCACTTCATCGTTTGAGACAGAAGTGAAGGAGGAGATAATGGCAGAGGGCATCTGAGTGGTAGAAGATGAGGAAAAGGAGAGAAGAGGGAACTCATGGTAATGGCTTCATTTTCTCTGTAAAAAAAGAGATAAGGTTCTCAGCTGAGAAAGAGGGGACAAATGGGAACCATGAAAAAGGATGAACAGGTTTGGGAGACCCTCTGTGGAGAGTGAGATAGTGAGATGATAAGGGAGGTTTTGTCTTATATCTCACTGCCAAAGGTTGATGCCAACAGAGTTTAAGTTCTATGAGATACTTCAAAGTCATAACATTTTTGATAAGAGAACTACAAATAATAATAACAATAATAAATAGCTAATAATATACAATAAATATATAATGATACTAATTATATGTACACAGTAATTAATAATAACTAATAAACTAACATTCATATAGTGCTTACTATGTATAGGTACTGTGCTAAACACTTTACAATTATTTTCTCATTTGATCCTCACAAAAATCTGGGGAGGGAGGTGTCATTATTATCCCCATTTTATGGAACAGGAAACTGAGGCAGAAGTTAAATGACTTGCCTAAAGTTACAGAACTAGTCTAAGTGTCTGAAGTCAAATATGAACTCAGGTCTTCCTGATTCCAGGCCCAGTACTCTATCCACTATGCTTTTATTTTCCCTAAAAGTTTGGAGAAGTCCAATGCAAGAGGGTTTTTACCTAGTTCTGTGTTCTAGTAGGCTACAGGAAGTACCAAGACCTTCATTCACTGTTTTTCAGTCATTTCAGTTGTGGAAAAAAAACAAAAACAAAAACAAAACATTTGGGGTTTTCTTAGCAAAGAAACTAGAATAGTTTTCCATTTCGTTCTCTAACTTTTTTTTTTTTTTAACAGATAAGAAAACTGAGAGAGGCATGGTTAAGTGATTTGCCTAGGGTCACATAGCTAGTAAATAGCTGAGGTCAGGTTTGAACTCAGGTCTTCCTGACCCAAGGCTCCACACATTCTATCAACTTCTCCCGCTCATTGCTCCTCAAGACCTTCATAACTCATTGTTATCATGCCAATATAGGTACAGTATACATTACTGATGGCAGTATTCCCACTGATTGAAATTATGATCCCTTGAAATGAAGATGATTTGTAGAATCTAGAGCTATAAGAAGCCTTGGAGATATGTTATTTTTTTTCCATTATTGACTCTAAATGTTGAATTTTCTCCAATTCCTACTATTCGACAATATCCTATCTTCTGGTACTGTTAGACGCCATGGGAGAAACAAAAGGGGAATGGAATATGGATCCTGATTTGAAGGAGATTATAGTCCATTGCATAATATGGAATTTCAATAGGAGGCATAAAAGATGTGAATGCCATTGGACCCTACACCTTATGATGCAGATTCAAATTGTGAATAATTGATCAGTGACATCACCTCCAAAGGAAACTCCTACCTTAGAAACTTCTGCCAAAGATTACAATCTGTCTGTGATGATGAAGTACTGAAGAATTATACAAAGAGGTTAAGGGTAAAAACAGCTTGCCTGGTGACATAGCATAGTGTAGAATACGAAGCTCTGGATTTGCAGTCAGGAAGGTTTGGATTCAAATTCCACTTCAGACTCTTAGTAATCTTGTGTATCTAGGCAAGTCACTTTATCTTTCTTTGCCTCAGTTTCCTCATCTGTGAACAAAGAAGTTGGACTTGATGGCCTCTAATGTCACTTCTATCTCTAAATTTATGATTCTGTGAAAGTGAGTGAAGGAATTTCAATTCAGACATTCCTGACTTCAAGCCCAGAATTCTACTGACTATGCCATGCTCATGTAAGACATGTGAGCAAACATAGTTTGGCGAACCTGCAACTTGGTTTGGAAATCTCATTAAGAGGAAAAAATGAATGATGAAATACCTGTGACCTAGCACCCTGTTTTGGCCCATACCCATTTTTTTTAAAGTTAGAACTTCTGAGTATCTTCCAATATAGCACCCTCTCTGAGCACACATTCTAACCACTACCAGCAATGGAGACAAGTCCTAATAAGAGTATGCAGTTGGCTATTTCTCTTCTAGGGTTCTAAAAGTAAACCCAAAGGACTGCAATTATCTAATACTATCACCCATGAGCCCCCATTTGGTTTATTCCTCAGTGATTAAGGATGCTAGGTGATGAAGTAAATAGAGCTCTAGGCTTAGAATTGCAAGAACTGAATTGAAATCCTATCTTGAAATAGCTATATAAACCCTGGCAAATTCCTTAACTTCTTTCAGACTCAGTATCTTCATTTGTCAAATGACAAATTTGGACTCAAGGGCCTCTAAAGATTTTTCTAGTTTTTAATCCATGATCCTTTGATTTTCAGTCAGCCAGAAAATTTTAGAAAGGTATTTTCTAATGTGTTATAGTAGAACATTTAGTACAAAAACATTCCCCTGAAAGCCTGAGACACTCCCCAAAATCCTCAAAGTAGGCTCAGGTTTAAAATCACATATGGAAAAGGGGCAACTCACAAAGTCTGTTTGGACAGAAGTCCTTTTCTCCCTTCATGAAGACCTCAAGAACAAAGTTCATTGTTAATTCTCTGCTAATACTCTATGTCAGGTCCCTGGAAGAATCCAGAACTTCCCTTTTCTTGGAGTGTCCAGCTTGTCCTTCATCTTTCAGTTCCTATGGCTGACTCGGCCATTGACTTTAGGAGGTCACTGCTACCAAAGCCAAAGGAAAGTCCAAATCATTCAACTTTACAAAGGCCTTAAGGATTTTCTCTATGGGAAGTGGAGAGGATGCACAGATTCTCTTTTCCTCCTTCCCCAGCCCCCAAGCAATTTCCTCTCAGGGGGGATGGCTGGAGCCATTCTAAAGTAAGCTGGCCTCCTGCTGAACTGGCTAGCTATTCTATCCAAGTTCCACAGGGACCTGACTCTCTTCAGTGACGCAATTCATTTCCTTTGTGGTATCATCTATTTTCATTCACTGACCCAAGAACTTTACTTATCCTATATTGCTTAAGAACGAGTTCAAACCTAGTTAACATCTTTGATTGATTACTTGATTGAATAGAGGTGTCTTGAAATTATTCACACTTTGTTGTACCTTTGATTGATTCTGTAACTGAATCAAAGAGACGTTCTGATTCGATAAAGATATCAGGGCATAGAACATCTTATTATTTAGTTGTATTTTAGGGTGTGGGGCACCCTTCCCACACTAAGAAAGACAATTATTAAAATGCCACAATAACAACTACTTGAAACTAGGTGGCCAGGGGGACTCCACTTGGATGTGGAATCAGGAAGACCTGAGTACAATCTGTCCTCAAATACTTATTTTATGGTTGAGTCACTTAAATCTCTCTCTGCCTTAGTTTCCTCATCTGTAAAATGGGAATAATCTCCCAGGATTGTAGTAAGAATCAAATGAACTAATATTTGTGCTTATAAGACTTTTCATGCATACTTCATAGAGTACAGTTGCTGTTACATACATTTACTACAACTGCTTATGTTAATGTTTTCTCACCTTACTAAACTATAACCTACTTGAGGAAATTTAAATTATTATCAGTGCCTAGTAGAAGTATCACAGTATGTATGTATGTATGTTATATATACATACAATGGTACTTCTACGAGGCATATATAAAGTGACATTTAAGTCCTTTTTTTGACTTTTATAAATTGTTTGACTACTAAAAAATCACTTAACCTCTTAATGCCCTAGACCAGTGGTGTCAAGTTCAAAGAGAGAGGGATCCTTTGCAGGTTGCATATCAACTTAGAAAACCACAAGTTAACATTATCTGCATGGCACAGTATTTGTAATTATTTTGTTAATATCCTAATTACTTTTTAACTTGGTTTTAGTTTCACTTAGGAGTATTGTGAACAAGTATGTTCCAGCAGGGAGTAGTCTGTGCCCTAGGCCATTGCCTAAAGGTTATAAATTATAGGAAGTTGACTATAGAAAGAAAGAGTTTGTACACCCAGTGTTCCCTGTACCAGTGAAGTGTATAAGAAGTATGGGGGAAAAAAAAGAAAACAAAACTCTCCCCCACAAAAATATCTTGCAATGTTCTGCACACATTAGGTTCCTGATAGACATTTACTGTATTATATTGAATTGTAAATATCTGCCACATAGAACAGTTTAAAGTGTTATATTATTCACTTTTAAAAGTCAATATAGTTTTTTTTTTTGTTGTTGTTGTTGTTATTTTTAACCCACAGGCCTACTGTCAGAGAAAGCAGACCTGTAAGGGCAACCAAGTTAACTACTGTGTACCTTTTCTTTAAGTTAATCCTCTGGTGTTTTTGACCTTTGTTCTTTACTCCCAAAGGCAGCTACACTCAATGTTTTTCTTGCCAAAAATAGTTAAAAGTCATCAAGTCACTCTATGCTTAGTAGGCTGACCTTTTGTGACCTTTGTGGCGGGACCAACTCCTGTTACATTAACCTCTGACTTCAAATCCCCTTAATGGTGATATTTGTGGACACTGTAATTTCCCTCCCACTGTGTTCTCTCAGGCAAATATTTACTATTGAGGCTTCACAATTTATTTTTCATCCAAAGTGGCAGAGACCACCCTATCCCACTACATCCTCATTTCATATTAGGAAAAGTCATTTCCCTTGATATAATTTTACCAGAACAAATGTGCTTTGGAGTCTTTTAATGTTACATGAAGGCTTGACTTCCTATTGAAATCAAACAAGGGCCTTGTCAGCTTTGAGATGGATATAAACAAGAAATGCAAGCCTGTAATTGGTGATGGAAATCAGATAAGGCCTCTTTAAATACAACCATTGATACAAAAATGTGAACTCGAATTACCTTTGATTAAGTCACTAAAGAAAATAAAGCTGGGGTGGGTTAAAAAGGATAGTCCTGAAGAAGCTGACTAACAAGATCTTGTAGTTTGCCAAACTCAGAAATGCAAGCTGGGGGGAAATTAAAGTCAGAACTCATTGCTTATCTAATGGAACAGAAACCCGAATGAAACCTCTCAAAAAATTCAAATAGCCCCGGAATTTCTAGCAGTTGCCCATGTTCAGCAAACTCTCTTTCCGAACCTCAAAAGCAGCATGGTCTTCATAGGAAAGCAACAGTGATAGCCCCTGCAGACATCCTTCTCTCCTAGAGATTCTGATTGCTTGACTGTATCAAATTTGGATTGAAAATTTCAACTTGAATCAGGGCCTGGAAAGGAGGTGGTGGGGCAGGGAGGAAAGTATCCTATATTGCTTAATACTAACCAGTATCACTGATTTTATAGTATATAGAGAGATCACCTTTGACTTTCTAACTTTAGATTGAGCCTCTGAGTCACTCCTCTGTTTTAGCTTCGAGGAACTTATTCTGACAAAAATCAAGTGGGCATAAGTTATCATGGATTTCAACCCAGAAAGGATTGTAAAGGTCATTTAGTCCAGCTGCCTGCTCCCTAGCATCCCATTACCATTTTAAAAATAAGGAAACTGAAACCCAGAGTTGTAAAGGAGTTGTCTGAGATTACTCAGGTACTAACTAGAAGAATCCAGATTTGAATCTAGGTCCTGTAATTCCAAATCCAGAATGCTTGCCAGTAAATTAAAAAATTTATCTCTTTGCTGACATTTCTTTTGTCTCATTGTCCTATTGTTTCCTAAATTTCTTCAGGATATAAAATGGAATATTCCTTACCACAATCAGACTTCCATGGCCGAAAAAAAAAGAATCCTCTAAAATATCTTTGTCTATCTTGAAAACCCAACACAGATTTATTTATTTTCCATTGGTCAGGAGAACTGTCTTTGAAGTCAGTGAATTTCATCTGTTAACAGGTAAATATAAGATGAAACAAATATCGCAGATGAAAAGCAAGTCCTCTAACAGGAAAAATAACTGACTATTCTGGAATACGATAACTATAAATGTGCCCTAAGATCTTTGCTGTGCTTAGCGTTTTGACAATTGTCTTGCTGCATATATTACAAAACTGAATTCTTAATACTAATATAAAATACTAACATGCAGTTTGCAGAATATCAAAGGAAGTAACAGCAACATTCTATAATACATATGTAACACTTCAAAATGTGCTTCAGGCTTCATAGACAATACTAAAAAGAAATCTTACTTTTCTTAAAAAAATGCAGACAGTATCTCATAACAGATGGCAAGCTCACCATTAAAGTAAATTATGGCATTTTTAGTTTATCTTAAATGCTACATTAAAAACTACCATGACTGACCATGACAATTAAAAATTCTTTTCAATGGCATTTTAAATTCTTTGAAAACTGAATACCTTATTGTGTTTATAATGATTAAGCTACAACTAAAGTGACATAGTATGTATGCTTTAACATGCCCAGTACCCTGACTTGTGGAATAGTCTCTCTCTCTCTGTCTCTCTGCCTCTCTCTGTCTCTCTCTGTCTTTCTGTCTCTCTCTCTGTCTCTCTGTCTGTCTGTCTCCCTCTCTCTCTGTCTAGTATTAAACATTTCCATATCTTTTGGCTGCTAATAATCCAAATATGTCTCTAATAATCTCAATAATCATTCTTTTATGGGATAGAATCTGTACCACAGGCAGCTTTATCAGTCATCTACACATCTCTACAAATAACATGCCATTTAAACAAATATAAGGTCACCAGGAACTTAATTTTCAAATGACATATTCAATAAAAAGATTATTTTCCTTGTGGGTTTATCTCATATAGTACTTTCTTCTTTAAAAAAAGATAGAATTCTTTCAAAATTCAAAATTTATTTATAGAAGAAAAAACCTTTCAACTTGTATTAAAAATTAAAAAAAATTGGTTGGAGCTCAATAAGTCTCTTTGTATAGATAAAATCAAGATCCTCCCCACCCCGACACATACACAACCAATTGCTATTGTCTTTGTGTTCAAGGACTGATTGTGGGAAAAATGGCATTCTCTACCATAAAAATAAAAAGAAAATATAATAAAGCAGTAATTGGTCAATGATGATTGAACCAACAACTTTACAGTGGCAGGTAGACACACGGAATAATTGCTCTTTGGACTCTTTATGAAGGTACTTTTCTGTTTCATAAAGCTAATCCTGCATTATAAAGTTCTTAGTTTATGTCAGTTCCCTTTATCCTCACAGAATCATTATGATAAATTATGCATGCTATTAAAGTTACCTGTTCAGGCTGTCATGCCACCATAAATGAAAGGTTATTGATACTAAAGGTGAAAAGTGTGTTCTCCTGGAAACTCCTAGGTGGTAGGTGGTCTATGAAAAACCAGATGTTTGTTATGAAAAACTGCACATAGCTAGTGAGGGCACGTGGATGTTGCCCCTAAACCAAGCACTAGGCTGAAAAATTAGTTGATAGCTATTAAAACTTAGTTAGCTATTCAAATACAACAGTATAAAGTGAGAGTCACCAGGTTTTACTGACAATTCATCCTTTCCAATGTCTCCTTTAAGATGTCTCAGGAGCTTGTTCAGAAGCTGGTTATGCCTCAGATCACACCATGCTCGGGAGGCAAAAAGGGTCCAACTCACCTCTAGATTACATTGGAATTTAAATATCTGTCTATTTTCATTTATGAGGTGTTACAAACGTTTATAAATAGAGTTGTAAAAAAATTACTCTGACAACTTCTCTCTGCTTTTGTTGCTTTAAGAAATGACAGGATACAATATTGTTCAAAAAATGTTAAAATCAAATAAAATGAGAAAAGAGAAATGCATTCCAGATGCTGAGTTTTAAAAACATTTCTTCTTTTTGTGAATGTCAACTTCAAACAGAGCCCCTGAAACCCTCGGAAAACATTTTCCTGGTTTTCTTATCTTTGAAGAATTGTCACAGAAGAGACGGGGGCTCCCAGCTGAATTTCCAGCACAGCCTCTGCTGACAGGCGGTTCCTGTCGCAGCTTCCCTTCCTGGTTGCAAAAGAACACCCACAGTCTCATTTGTTCTGTGGCTGTCTGATGGGCCAGGCTTCCATTCAGAGAGACCCCAGCTGTTCTTACTACACGTGGTCAAGTTGGATATCCCACAGCACGTGGGAGAGAAACAATAGCATAGAACAAAACAAAATAAAACAATGAGACAGAAAATTTTCATTTGTTAAGGTTTCCATCTTTCCCTTTTGAATATATTTTGTTCAACTTAAAAAAAAGTGTGAGCAAATATATTCAGTTCTTTATAAATAGATGGAAGCTTAAAAAAAATCAAAGTTGTATTAATAACAATAATTGCTCATATCTGTATAGAGCTTTTAAGATGTTCAAAGTGCTTTACATACTTTATACATTTGATTCTCATAACTGTATGAGAGAGGTACTATTATTATTCCCATTTCTAGGTAAAAACAAAACAAAACAACAACAACAAAAAAAACAACAACAGCATGGCTCAGAAGGCCAAGGATTTACCCAACATTCTATTTTGTTTTTTAGTCATTTTTTAGTCATGTCCAGCTCTTTATGACCCCTTTTTGGAGTTTTCTTGGTAAAGATACTGGAGTGGTTTTCCATTTCCTTCCCCAGTTCATTTTATAAATGAGGGAACTAAGGCAGACAGGGTTAAATGACTTGCCTAAGGTCACACAGGTAATAAGTATCTGATGTCTGATTTGAACTCAGGTCTATCTGACTCCTGGCCCAGTGCACTATGCCATCTAGCTGCCCAGTCAAGTTTCCATAGCTATTAAGTATTTGAGGAGGAATTCAAACCAAGGTCTTCCACTATAATAGGCTATCTTTTGTGTCCTGTAAGAATAGGGACCAAGAGTTGTCCCTAGCATATAGCAAAATGTTGAGTATGCAGGAGGAATTATTGTTTATTGTTGTTGAATTCATTCAAATTGAATCCTCTAATTAGAAGTATTTCATCTAGTGATTATTACACTAACCACTTAATACTCAGGAAACCAAAAGACAAAGGCCCTTAAGATGCCAGTGAACAGATTTTTTACCTCTACTGTGACTTAGAACATAGTTTGCCTCTGGATCTTAGAAGAATCAGTCAGAGGCAGAAAAAAAGCAGAATATTCTGCAAGTTTTTCAAGGAGCATGTCATCAGAAAAACAAAAACAAAATTATGATGGATATTTTGGGGGGGGATAGAATATTAGAAAACAGGTATTTTTAGCATGTTTTCTAGCTGGATATTATTCTTTGTTATGCAAGGTAAAATTTTTAAAATCCTTTACTCAGATTCTTATCTATAATTTTATGTATTGGAAAAATATGTTGGGGAATGTAAAAAAAAACAAATAAAAAGCAAAATAAAAATTGTTTGAATTTTCAGTTTTTTAAGCATCATTATCAATAGATGTCCTTTTCTATCCATAAGACACATATTGGAGAGAATATGAGATTCAGATTGAAATGATGTGTGTACAGATTCTTGTTTTCCCTCTGATTATCATTTTGACCTTGGACATTTGCTGATATTAGCTGATTGGGGCTATTTTCTCATTTATACAATGAGGAATTAAGCTAGATGAGCTCTATAGCTTCTATTTCTAAATCAATTATTGTAAGATCAGCCTAAAATCGTTCAGTGACTTTTTCTTTCCATTTGCATAGGTTGCATTTCTCTACTTGGAAAATAGAACACTGTGGCCAGAATGGGGAATGTCTAAGTAATCTTATTTATATTCATCACAAAAGGATAAGAAGCTAGTTTAATGCAGCTTCCTTAATTTCTTTACATAACTTTGCTTTCCTCTTTTCGCCTCCAATTGGTTATCTCTTTTGGTTCTATTGTCCCATATTCCTTTTCTTTCCCCCATTCCATCCCATCTGCCATTCCAACCTGATCCCTGCAACATTTGCCTTTTTAGCCATTGTTTCACAGTCCTCAGTTATTTTAATGATAAGACAGGTCTGAAATGGCGACCCATTCCAGTATCTTTGCCAAGAAAACCTCACGGACAGTATGGTCTATGAGGTCAGGAGGAGTTGGACATGACTGAACAACAAGAAAAATTGGAGTCTCTGTTATAATAAAATATAATAATGTTAATAATAAGTATTAAGTATATAGCACTTTACTGTTCATAAAGTGGTTTACAAATATCTTCTTTGATCCTCACAATAACCCTGTGAAGTAGGTGTTATTATTATCCAGTTTTATAAATAAAGAAACTAAAGCAGAGATTAAGTGACTTTCCTAGGATCACAGAGCTGGTAAGTGTCTGATTTGAACTCAGGTTTAGGTATTGACTTCAGGTTCACTGGCTTAGCCAGTGTACTACAATGGTCTAAATTTATGCATAAAAGCATGAAGGCAGAAATAAGGAAGTGGAGAGTATAGAACACTCCAGTTTGATTAAGGTTTAAAGTATAAGAAGGGAAGTATTATGGGACATAAACAGGTTGAAGCCAGATTGTTAAGGCATTTGAATGCTTGGCTAGGAAGTTTTAATTTTATTAAGAAACATTAGGGAGCCACTGTATATTTTTGGAGAGATTAATTTGTTAGTATTTTGAAAGGCAAATAGAAAAGTGGACAGTGGTATCATGGTAACTAATTGGAGAATATTTGGCTAGGTAGGCCATCTTTAGTGGAAATGTTAGGACCCAGCACTCTCACACTCTGGCCTCATCTCCAACTGTACAAGTAAAATTAACATGGTATAATGAGCTAATATATTTAGGAATCACCAATTCTAGCCTCAGATGAGCTAGGGATTCCAAGATTTAGACATAAGAAAGGAAAGTGGTTCATTCATGGGAGACCTATGCAAGGACACAGAATAGAGATGGACTATCATTATAGGGAGTAACAGCAGGCCATTTTGGCTGTTACACAGAGCTCATCAGGATGAATAAAGTAAAATTAGTCTAGAAAGAGAGATTGGAACCAGTTTATTAAAGACTGTAAATGCCAAAAAGAGGGATTAGAATTTAAATCCATATTTTCTGACTACTGGACTTTCCAATGAACCACAGCTCTTCCATACTAGATTGGAAGCTCCCTAACTATGGGACTCTAGTATTAATCTTTATCTCCTCAGATCCTAGCTCAGTTCTTTGCATAATAATAATAATAAATATAAATATCTGCTAAATTGACCTGAATCACTAAAAATCATGAGAGCAAATACTAGAACTAAAGATGGTAAGAGGAAAAGAGCTATCTTTTTTGAGATGGGTTAAATTCTTTCATATCAAAAATCATTTATTTTATTGAAGTGGAACTTCCAGTCTGAAAATTATGGAAAACCTGGGCTGTTTTGATTATTTCCAAGGTAAATGTTTTAACACCCCTGGATTGATCTCACTTGGGTAAAGGGCTGGCAGACAACTGTGTGGATCTTTAGAGCGGTTTCCTTTACCTTATTTTTTTTTCTTTCAGTCATTTCAGCTCATAAAGCTGAAAGGGCAAACTATATGAATATATGCAAAGCCACTTGTATTTGCATTTGACTAAAGGTATTTATATCTTAAGGCATTTAGAGTCATCTGCAAAGCTTTGTGAGACATTTAACACAGGCTGCCTTGGTTTCTCACTAATTAAAATCAAGTTAATAGTATATCCAGCTACAGAGATAGCACTTGACAAAGGCCCATGCAGCA
This sequence comes from Gymnobelideus leadbeateri, assembly GCA_011680675.1. Taxonomy (NCBI): domain Eukaryota; kingdom Metazoa; phylum Chordata; class Mammalia; order Diprotodontia; family Petauridae; genus Gymnobelideus; species Gymnobelideus leadbeateri. Next base: position 89,817 of record WOXC01004902.1, on the reverse strand, counting down.
TGTGAGGCAGAGAAAGAAGGGAGGTGTCAAATTGAAGTTGATGATTTTGTTACACTAAAAATGACTGATGAAGGAGGCATCCCATTCCAAAGTTCAGTGGCTCCCAGGTCATCCACTTTGTGACCACTATGTCCATAACATTATTCTTGATTGCAGAATTTTTACTACTCTTGTAGGGAGGGTGCTGGGCATTTATTTGTGAGTTGCTATAGAGTCTAAAAAAATCATCTCAGCTGTCTTAGGCAATATAAAAAAGATAAATAATTAACAATAATCACAAGAACTGTTAGCCCATAGGTAAGAAAAAATACTTTTTATCACTAAGGTGGAGTGCATATTACCTGCCCTATTAACTTACTAACAGCTTCATGAGCAATGATGGATACAGCTAGTATTGCACAGGGTATACTCATCAAAATCATTCTGCCTGGCTCATTATATTTTCTAGAGCAATAAAATGAATATGATATATATATATATTTTTTTAATTTAAACACCTGTATGGTTTTTGGTCAACTTTTCCTTTAAAGTGCTGTATTTACACTCTGTAAGGAACTACACGAAGCTGAATGTAAAATTAGCAGGAAATACATCTTTGTAGATTTGCCTTGCATTTTTATATCCTATCTTAGAAACTGTATGTGGATCCTGTCAATAACTGGAAAGAATGACCAAATTCTTTCTCTTCCTTTTCTTCATCTTGTATTAAAGTAGAAGAAATAGTATGAATAAACTTCAAGAAACCAAAGCCTAGAAGAGAACCTAGAATTCATATAACCCAAGTCTGTTATTTTATGGAAGGGGAAACAGAAATCCAGTGAACTTCTCTGATGTGGCCAAAATTGTAGAATGAGTTAATTACAGAATTGGGTTTGCATGCTAAGATATCTTAACTCCTAGTTCAGTTATCTTTCCATGATAGCCTGCTGTGACCTCCCTTATTTTCATGTCTTGCCCCATCCCTGGAATCTTCTTCTTCTTTACCCCTTGGGTCCCATAACTCTTTTCACTGCTCAGCTCAATTGACATCTTATTACAAGAGGCCTTTTTGTTGTTGTTGTTTCCACAAGTTATTACTGTTCCTCTCTCTGAAATTACTTTATATGAATGGAAACCAAATTTTGGGTCACTTTGCAAAAGACTTCTTATTGGTGGAGAATGATTGCCCATTGTTTCATGCCTGTGTGGGGGTGAAGTTGGTGAGACCATGGGAGAGGGGGGAGATCCTAGTTCTTTCAGGATAGGGTATCTCAGGTTCTCTTCAGGAAGAGTTCCTTGGAGAAATAGACAGACCCCAGGAAGAATCCAACATGTAAATAATCCAAGGACTTAATTGTGTCTGTTTTCCTAGCTTATCACACTAAAGACCTCACAGGTATTTTTTTTTTCTTGACTGAGTTTGGATACTGTTTCCCTTATGGTTGAACTGAGATATCTCATTCTCAATATTCACTCTGAATATTTTCTGGTCTAGTTGAACATGTAAATCTCCTCTGATTACTTTTTGCTGTCAGCTTGGATAAATGGGTTTATTTATTATTCACTACGAGTGATGGTCTTTATGCAAACAACATTCAGTGGGGAGAGAGTCAAATTTTTGAATATGTCATGGGACACTCCTTAAGGAATAATGACTAGGAGTATAGCTTGAACCTAAAATAATTCCCCTTAGACTAACCATGCTTAGGGAGAAGGATATATATAATTCTTGTCTTGCATTCCCTATCTGGGGAGAGTAATGTGACTGGCCTTGTGGCCCTAATATCTTGTCCTACATACCAGGCAGAAATTAAAGTCTCCCTTGGAGAAGTATGGGTAGAAGAAACTTTAGAGATATCTATTCACACCCTCCTACAAGAGCCACCTCTAGACAAATCTATATGGAAACACATAATCCACATGAATAATGCATAGAAACTTATTTTGCATTTACCTGTATATATACCTATTCTCCCAATATTATATAATCTCCTTGAGATGGGCTGTTTCCTTTCTTTTTTTTCTGCATAACCCTACCTCCTGGCATGTAGTAGGCACTTCATAAGAACACCTGTTGGATTAAATTGAATACCTGTTTTGGGTGAGTCACATTTTCTTTAAAATACTATTTTTTTTGTTTTTACATCACTAATTTCCCATTGTATCCCTTTTCCCCACCTAATCCTGAGAGATATTCCTTATAACAAAGAATAAAAGAGAAAGAGGAAAGTAAAACAGTTGAACAAAACTAGGAAACATAAATCTAGTCCAATAGTATATATAGAGTTCCCCATCCATGGTCCTCTACCTTTGAAAAGGGAGGAAGTTATATTTTCATATCTCTTCATTATGATTAGACAGCACTCAATTTTGATGTGTTGGTATTGTTATTTCCATTTGCATTAGCTATATATGTGCATCTATGCATGCATTATATATATATATACACGTATGTCTGTATGTATACACAAATACATATTCATAGATGCATATGGCTTTCTCAGTTTTCTTTAATCCACTTCATATCAGTTCATATAACCCTCTGCCTACCTGAATATTTTCATATTTGTCATTTCTTATAGAAAAGCACTATTATATTCTATTCATATATCATAATTTGTTTAGTTATTCCTCAGTTAATGGACTCCTACTTCTGTTTTTCAAATTCTTTACTACTATCAGATATTCTGCTGTAAACATTTTGGTGTATAATGCATTTTTTTTGTTATTTCTTTCACATACTTGGATTATTTGTCCTGCAGTGGGATCTCCAGCTCAAATGGTACAAACATTATAGTCACTTCCTTAGCATGATTATAAATTAGTTTCCAGAATGGTTAGGTCAATTCACAAGTCCATCAGCAATGCATTAGTGTGCCTGCCTTCCCTCAGTCCCTCCAACACTGATTTCTTTGTCTTCTTGCTGAATGTGAAATAAAAACTTGAAGGTGTTTTGATTGGTGTTTCTCTTGTTAATCATGAATTAGATCAAAGCTTCACATGGTTGCTAATAGTTTGGGATAATTTATTTGAAAACTCTTTGTTCACATCCTTTGAACATCCATTATCCACTTGGGATAGACTTTTAGCCATCTGTAAGATTTCACTTTTTTGTCACTTAATTGCCATTACCCTTATTTGTTTCTTCTTGTGCACCTTTCTTACACATTCCAGAAAGACTATACATTGAAGTCTAGGACTATTTTTCACACTTAAAAAAAATCTCTCACAGCATCCATGGGACAGGAACTAGACCTGTGATTTCACTGGGTATTAAGAATTCTCAGATGAAGATGCTCTTTCAATTCTGGTCAGCACTTTTTCTGTGACTTATAGCCCTTAGGAATTGCCTGGGCAAACTGAGAACTTCAGGGCATGTTCACAGGTATAATTAACTAGTATGCCTTGGAGGAAAAGACTTGAACTGAGGTCTTCCTGGCTTTCAAGTCAGCTCTTTATCCACTATGATGCTAGGTTTCTACCACCACCATGTCTTTAACAGAGAAGGCACTCACCAAATATTTGCTAATTGATTAGATTAGATATAAATATTTTCCTATAGAAAATTAAGATTTTTAGCTTTAAGTAAAGGTCACAGTGTTATTTTTGTTTGTTCTTTAAACATGATTACAGGAAAAAGGAGGGTTGGCACATATAACATGGATTCTTGAGATTCTTCTCTGATCCAGGATAGGTAATTACATACCATGATCTACCACTGCCATTGAACTGCCAAAAGTTACTGGACTCTTCATGAAGATTGGTAATAAAGGAGGGGCCTCCCAAACCCTGAAATGAACAAAGGCAAATAATTACATAAGCAATAATAGCTGCTATATCTACTCAATTAAGTAGATTTTCTAAAATTCATTTGTTCCCCATATACTTTTAGTTATGTGTAAGTTTTCAATTCAGTTTTAAAAAATGACCCATGTTAAGCTTATCTAGGTGATACAGACACAAAAACAGAACAGTCCTTGATCTCTAGCACCTACATTCTGCTATGGGTATACTTTTCTGATATTTAAAGCATCTGGGCATTGGTTATTGTTTTTACTCCTTACTCCAATGTAGATAGACCCCAAATCCTCTAAAATTTAGTGATTGAGATTGGAGAGTTTCTATGGATAAAGAAAAAAAAAGCCCAAACCACTGCATTGTGTTTAATATGAGAAAATACTGTTACTCCAATGTTGTTACTCTTATTTTGCAGTTAAAGTAACTGAGCCAGGGAGAGAAAATGTTTTATCCTGATTTAAGAAGTTATACTACCTTTAAAGTCATTTGCAGAAACTGTCTCCTGATTCTTATTCTGATACTTTTTTCTACTATGTAGGTTATATCTAGCTATTGTGAATGTAAGTGAACAACAATATCTTGAATTTAAGCTGACTTACTGCAAGAAGGTCCCATATCATGATTTCTCATTCCCCGAGGCATGTCTTCCAATACTTGGAAACATAAAAATATTCAATAGCCTTTCATTGATATTCCACATTATGACCACTTACTGTACTGATAAAAATTTATTTTTGCTCTGTGCACTTGGCAGTCTCAGCTGCCAGGGCTTCTGTCTTACAATTGTGCCAAATCCCATAAAGTTTAAGGCTTGACCAAGCATGGATATAACACTAAAGCAGAAACCTTGACCCTTGAGACTACTGAATAGATGGATTAAATAAACACTTTAGGAATCTACCCAAGGCATTTCCCACATAGCTAATTAAAGTCAAATTGAAATAATAAACAATTGCACCAAAGTACCCCTAACAATCAATGTGTATATTTTAGTTCTGCATTTGTATTCATTTCATTTTTTCTCAATGAGAAATGTCTCCCATAATGGTAGTTTCAGAATTATTTGAGGAAGAGTGCCATTAAAAACTTAATATCTAACTGATATTCCAAAGATTTTTGAGTGACAGATAAAAGAAAGGCAAAACCTATTTGTTCCCTACAAACTACTAGAAAACACTACAGAGTTTGGCATTTGTGAGGGGTAGGGGGGGAATAATGATACTTAGAAATAGAATTTAATTTGGTTATCAAAGGCAAGTAAAACAAGGAAGAAAGCTAATTGAGGTGGTTAAATGTGACAAAAGAGAAAGTCTATGCTGCACATAGAGAAAGAAATTACTGAATGAACTCAATGGGGAAAGAGGGAGAATCAGCAGCAAGGTGTAGATGAAAGGTTTTAGTAACCAGTTGGAAAACTCTGTATTTCAAAATTTCTATCTGAAATTCATCTCCTGTTTAATTTTCAATGAGTTTATAATACAGAGAAACATTTTCCCTGTGGTTCTTTTTGCAACCAATCAATCAGAGAGCATGGGACAGCTACCATACTAGGGCTAGGTATACAAAGACAAAAATGAAAGAGTCTTTGTCCTCTAAGAGCTTACATTCTATCAGGAGAGAAAGTATATATTGTATCTTTCCTCTCTCTCAGAAGAATTGCAGGATTTAAAAATTTTTATATTCTCATTTCCTTTCACATAATAGGCACTGAATAAATATTTGTTGAATTGTCACATCTTCACTTTACTTTGTGACTACATGCCCCCAAAGAAGAATGCAATTGCAATGCTGGCCATATTTCTCATCCATAGTACCCCATATCCTATGAAGTAGCCTTTATTATGTGAATCATCTCTCACAATTGCTCCTTTGAGAAATAAAGAGCTTTTTGGATAATGTAGTGGCTGAATTATGGAAGAATGATGGAATTATGACCAAAGTAATGTTTTCACAAAAACAGCAACAAAAAGACATGGGGGGGGTCCATTGATTAATGCATTGTTCAATTCAAGCACACAGTCTACAGAAAGTGAATTATATAGCTTTAGGGTATAATGCTAATAGTAAATCTTGCATTGCTTTTCAAGGAACTGATAAATAAAGGTCTTATGAAAAAGTTGTAAGTACTATTAAGCATGTGCATCACATGCATTAAATTTTTATAGGAAAATATAAGCAAAATACATTATACTTCAGCAAGCATCCTAGGGTCTTCTCTTCCAGCTTCCCTCTTTCCTTCTCAGACCACATAGCAGGGTTACTATCAGCCCTCTCTACCCAACCTCTCCATCTCTCCTCACAACAATTTCATTACTCTGAAACTATTTGTGGTAAAGTATCAAGTGAATCCTAATGGAGGGGTGAAAAGTCACAAAAGTGAGTCCAAGGTTTCAAGGAACCCCCTGATTCAGCTCCAGGTAAAGAATTATGTGGAGGCAAACAAATTGAAGAAAGAATGAGTGAGAATGTTGGTAGCTTTTAAGGAGTATGAGGACTTATTTTCAAATACTAGCTCTTATGTGCAAGTCAGTTAAGCTTTTCTGTATTCAGCTTCCTCATTTGTAAAATGGAGGATTTGGGATAGACAATGTCTAAGGTTCCTTCTAGCTTTTAAAACCTTTATATTCAAAAGAGTTATATGCCATGGATTGTTTTTACTGGATTCCCTGAGAGCCAGGGTTGCATTGTTTTATAATTTACATTACACACACATACAAACACACACATATGCATTCACATACACATGCATAAATAGATACACACTTTCATTTTAATAGTGAGACAAGATGCAAATAATTAGCTGCAAACAAAGCAGACAGGGAGTAAATGAAAGGGAATTTCAGAAAGCAAGGCTGGAGAGAGGGGGAATGTCCTCTTGAAGAAAGTAATATTTGAGCTGTATCTCAAAGGAATCCAAGGCAGTGGTAGAGGGATAGAGGATTCCAAACACAAGGGACAGTCAGTATAAAGGAACAGAAGCTGCAAATGGTATATTATGTATGAGAAATTTTAAGAAATAAAATGTATGAAGTGGAGTAAAATGTGTCTGATAGGTGAGTGAGAGTGAGGTGTTGAGCAAGAATCCAATGAACCTGGGTGTCTAAAGGGATGGTGGTGCCCTCAGGTGGAAATGGAAAGATTTGAGGTGAGGAGGAAGTCAATGATTTCTCTGTTTTGGACATGTTAAGCTTGATTTGCATAAGCATTTGGTAGTGTGGTATTATGTCTCAGGAAAGAAATGAGGTCTGGATTTATATTATTGAAAAACAGTTTGGGAGAGGAGTGATTGATTAATCTATGGAGAATATTTAGGGCTGCAAGAAATATTAAAAAACCAATGATGTCTACCGAAAGATTGATGCACATAGCTAGTTTTGTCATGAAGACAATAGAGCATTATTAGAGCATTAAGAAAAGTCAACAGGCACATTGCGAAAGCTACACAGATTAAAATCAGAAAATTGAGGAAAAAGTTAAAGCTAGGTTGGAAATATACGATAGTGATGCTGAAGTTGCTTTGTCCTACCTCTTTTCCCCTTGAGGACTAATTATGTCATATTTGGGGAGGCCATTGCCAAAGTTTAGATTCATCTATATCATGTCTTGTGAATCAATACATATGCCAAAAATTGGCAGCATGGTATATAACGGATTAAATACTGAACTTAGAAAGTGGAAACCCTGGGTTTAAATTCTGCCATAGAAACTTAGCAGCTGTAGTTGTCCTTCATTCTCAAAGTCCAAAATGACATCATGTTACAGTCAAGTTACAATGTTTCTAACTGTGACTGATCAGCCCATATGAGTTCAGAATTCTCTGCCACAGGTTGGGCATAAATAATCTAGGGGAATGTTTGGGGTAGATTCTCTAAATTTGCACATTTTGCTATTCTTTTGAGCTACTTCAATACTGCTTTGCTTCAATAGCCCAGCACCTTCTTTGATGAGGGCACCCCATGCCAAGTAGTCCTGTGCAAGTGTTTCCCATGTCATGCAGTTTCAAAGTTCTTCAGAAAGACTAGCAGCTGTCTTCAGAAAGACTGTAAGACTTTGGCAAATCATTTCTCTCTAGACCTTGTGTTTCCTCATCTGGAAAATAAGGGGACTGGAACAACAACCTGTAAGGTACCATTCAATGATGAAATGATCATATCCAATCCAATCTCATGTTGTTTCTATGAATGGCACCTTCTGAGTTGGCTTCCGGTTTCTATTTACAGAAGGCTGAACTTAAAGAGGTTTTGGGGAAAAACTATATATGCCTCCAAATCAACCTTTGGATAATTCTAAGCTCTTTATTTCATCTATTCTCAACCTTCGTCCAGCTACACAGAGATGTACTCTCTAAACCTATACGAAGCTAGCTATATTCAAAATCAGATCCCCAACTATCAAGTATATGAACAACCTAGAATTATGGCAGAATTTAAAGAAACTCTGTGCCTGTGCAATGACTTGGACATAGACACCAGAATTGCAAAATAAAATAAATGCATGGCATGCATTAATTTAAAATTTAGATCTGATTTGTACACACATAGATTGAATTGTGTGTATGTTTTTATATGACATAGCAAGAACCAAAGTTAAAAATTAAATAAATTTGTTCTTTTTTAATAAAATCAAAGCAGTTAAAAGTATTCATTGAAGGTTCTTTATTTTCATATCAGTACACTTAATGATTTGGCTAAAAGAAAAATTGATGGCCTCTTTAATGCTATCCATCAATATAAAAAGGAAACACTTCCCTATTTCCAAAAGCCTTAATGTCATTCATTTCCTTTCAAGAAATTCAGGGGTAAAGGAGGATTGGATTATGTATTATGCAATTAGACTAGTAATTCTCCTCACTATCATTTCTGCCTCCACTGGGCAAGTAATTCAAGAATTTTCTAACAGGTACTTTTAGGACCCTTTTCATCCCTTGTGGTAATTTATTTATATCAGTTAAGCATCTGTTTGAAATAATTTTATATTTTTTTTTCATTTTCTGAGGGGGAAAGGCAAGGCAATTGGGGTTGTGACTTGCCCAAAGTCACACAGCTAGTGAGTGTGTCAAATGTCTGAGGTTGGATTTGAACTCAGGTTCCCCTGACTCCAGCGCCAGTGCTCTATTCACTATGGCACCTAGTTGCCCCCTTGTAGCAGCAAGCACCCTAGCATAGCCAGGGTGGCTGCCAACACAGGTTCTTAGATCTGATTTTCCAAAGGAAAGCAACTCAAAATGGGTTAACAATCTTGCTTTAATCAAATATATGTCATTTACCTAGTTCAGGGGGAAAAGGTCAGCACCCTGAACTTCAGAGAATACAAACAAGTTACAAACAGAAGCTACAAGCAGATAGAAAAACAGATCAGCAGACAGGCTTCCAACTATCTGATCATTACATCCATACCTAGTCAGTTACCAGAGAGGGAAGGACCAACATCTGGGTTTTCAAAGCTGGGGGGGGGGGGGGCTCAATGGCTGCCCAGAGTCTCATCTGGTCAAATCATATAACTCTTCTCAAAGTCACCCCCAAAACAAAATCTCACATCAGGGTATATATAGCCTTCTCCTGGCTCAGAGAATGTCACAACCCTCTTGACCCACTGCTCAATCACAAAATATCAAGTTATGGCCATTCCTGAAAAACAATCCTCCCTGAAAAACAGTTTCTATGTGACCACATTCAGCCTATTAGGGAGCAGAGTATATTTTCAAATCAAGGAAGGTTCTCAGAGTTACTTAAGTCTATTCAAAGGCCTAGGGGCAGGGAAAATCTTAAATTCCCATTTCCATAACACCCCTTGAAATCATTTCAGTCTACATCTACTCCTTTTTGCCCACACATTCCCCATCTAATAATTTGATTAAATAGGTTGGGATTGAGTTATTTCAATTACAAACCATATTGTTCGTCTTTCTACTTTCTTTTAGACATACTAATTTTTATTTTTACTCGTATGAGTCAATGGTCTAACTATACATGGACCACTGATTCAGAAACCACTCACATCAGTAATGAATCATTTCTTGTTAAAATATGATCCATTTCATTGTGTGTATATATGTGTGAAGTTATTCTTTTAATACCATGTCCAAGGCCTTCCTATTCTTTTCTCTTGTCAGGTTCTTTTTTTGTTGTTGTTTGCTCATTTTTTAGCACATTTCTTGACTTTTAACTTTATGTCAAACTTGGACTCTGCTCCCAGAGTTGAGCGGACACTGTTCCAACATTCAGGTTTTTGTGCGGTTTTCAGAGCTAGCTCTGGGGGTCTGCAAGTTCTCAGTTTTTTCAAGGTGGAAAGATCATAATCTTAGAAGAGATGTGGTTACTACTCTCCTGGCCTGTGGCTTGGTTTGTGAATGATTATTAAGAATTTTTTCCTCCCTAGAACTGTTACCAGGTTCCCTGTTCCTTCTAGTGCTCCTCCTCACCCTCCAACTATGACTCAGAACTATATATAAGCAATGCAACTGAGTCCTACTCCCAGTGCCAATAAAGGGTCCTTTGTAATCTCCTTCTAACCAGTTGTCTACCTCCTCACTGTCTGTAGGTTGAGAGCTCCAGAACTATTGCCACTGATTCAGTCACCCCCATGGCCTGCTAGATGAGGCCTGCTCTGGCACAACCTGCACTGGACAGTGCTTCACTCTCATCCCAAAGAGACAGACCTTTCTACCTTATCTTCCAAGTTGTATTTGGCTGGAAAATTGTTTCATCCTGTCCTTTTGCTGATTCTGCCACTCCAGAATTCGTTTTGAGGCATTATTTTTTAATGCTGTTTAGAGGTGAATTTAGGAGAGCTCAGGTGAATCCCAGCCTTTACTCTGCCATCTTGGCTCTGCCTCTCCAATTCTTTTCTCAAAAGATATATTAATACTACACAGATATATTTTTGTTCATCTATCAGTTTTTGAAATTTCTTATTCCTTCTTAACTCACGTCTACCTTCCAGTATATTTTCTCTCATATTCTCTCACATATTCTCTCTCTCTGTCTCTCTCTCTGTCTCTGTCTCTCTCTCCTCTCTTTTTGAAAAGATACTGTTGGTGTATATGGGAACTTTCTTCTTATTAGTGCCTTCCTTGGGGTTTATAAATCCAATAATATACCCTCTGGTTCAAAGACAATGGTTATTTTTATCATTTTACTAGCATAATTCCAAATTGCTTTCCAAAATGGTTGTACCATTTTACAATTCCACCAGCTTTTTTATGTACCTATCCATCTACACCCTCTAACACTGACTATTGCTTTTGGTCATCTTTATCAATATTCTATCTACAGGTTTATAAAAAGAATCTCTCTCTCTCTCTCTCTCTCTCTCTCTCTCTCTCTCTCTCTCTCTCTCTCTCTCTCTCCCTCTCTCTCTCTCTCTCTCTCTCCTCAATATATTTCAAACCTTTATCAGAGAAAGTGGATATAAAATTTTTTCCCCATGTCAACGTTTATCTTCTTATCCTAGGTGCATTAATTTTGTCTCTTTCAGAAATTTTTCACTTTTATGTAATCAAAGTTATCTATTTTATCTTGTGTAACTGCCCATATCTCTGGATTAGCTAAAAATATACCTCCTACTGAAAGCTATAAGATGCATATAATCTGTTTATTTTTTTAAATACTTTTTTTTTAAAGCAATTGGGGTTAAGTAACTTGCTCAAGGTTACACGGCTAGTCATTATTTGTGTGTGGGTGCTCATTTTCTAAGGCCGGATTTGATCTCGGGTCATCCCAACTCCGAGGCCGGTGCTCTTACTCATTGAGCCACCTAGCCGCCCCTTTAGGGCAATTGGGGTTAAGTAACTTGCCCAAGGTTACACGGCTAGGTTTTTGTTTGTGTGGATTAAGTGTCTGAGGCCGGCTCTGAACTCAGGTCCTTCTGACTCCAGGGCCGCCACCTAGCCGCCCCTAATCTGTTTATTTTTAAATATTTTTATAGTATGATATTTAATGTTAAGGTCAAATTTATTTAAGATGTATTGTAGAATGTGCTATAAGAAAGTGGTCTCAGATTCAAATAGAAATGGATCCTTGCTGTCTCATATTGTCTTAGAAAGTCTTAAATTAAATCATCTATTATCTAAATTATCTATGTTATAGTATATATTTATTTATTTTCATAAACATTTACCAGTTACATTTTAATATGGTTCCAGAGTAGCAAGTTTGACACCTCTAAAAGGGTGGTAGTCTAAATCTAATTTATACCAGACAGCTTTCCAGTTTTTCCGGCACTGTTAATCAAATAAGGAGATTTTTTTTCCCTGGGTAATTTGCCAAACCTTGGTTTATTGAGTTTCATTGCTTCTGATTCACTCTTGTTTAGCCTTTATCCATCGATTTTTCTCTCTGTTTTTAACTAATACCAAATAGTTGTTATGACTTCTGCTTTATAATATAGTTTGATTTCTGGAAGTACTGTCTCCCATTTGTCACTGTTTCTTTTTTTCTTTCTTTCTTTCTTTCTTTCTTTCTTTCTTTCTTTCTTTCTTTCTTTCTTTCTTTCTTTCTTTCTTTCTTTCTTCCTTCCTTTCTTTCTTTCTTTCTTTCTTTCTTTCTTTCTTTCTTTCTTTCTTTTGGCTTTTTGGAGGGGAGAGGGAAGGGCAATTGGGGTTCAGCTACTTGCCCAAGGTCACATGGCTAGTAAGTATTATATGTCTGAGGCTGGATTTGAACTCAGGTCCTCCAGACTCCAGGACCAGTGCTTTATTCACTGTGCCACCTACCTGCCCCTTCTCACTATATCTTTACATAATTTCCCTTGATATTCTAGATATTATACTTTTAAATGCTTTTTGTTATTAATATGGCAAGTTCTTTAAAATATCCCTTTGGTAATTTGATTGCTAAGACTTTCCAAAGACATCATCATATCATTAGCAAGTGAGGATAATTTTATATTCTCCTTACCTATTTTTATGCCTTTAATTTCTTTCTTATTACCTTATTTCTATTGCTAACATGTCCAGAAGTATATCAAAAATAGTAGGAAGACAGATTATCCTTGCTTTATTATTGAAGTTATTGGAAAAGTTTCTACAGTATCCTCATTGTATATGATACTTACTTTTGGTTGTAGTTAGGTATTTTTCATTGCATTTAAAAAGTCCCTCTGCTGCTATACTTTGTGGGGTTTTTCGTATAAAAGGCTGCTATACTTTTAAAAAAAAAATTCCTGCATTGAGATAATCATATAGTTTTGAATGTTTTGGCTTTTAATATGATTTATTATGCTGATTAATTATACGATGTTGAAACATCCTTGCATCTGTGGCATAAATTCTACTTGGTCATAATGAATAATTTCTTGGATAAGTTGCTAGCTCTCTTTTTGACATGGTTTGGTCTAAAATTTTTGTGGTATTATCTATTAATTATATTGGCCTATAGTTTTCCTTTTCTGTTTTATCTTTTCTCAATATAGGTATAAGGACAATATTTTTTCCAAAAAGAATTCTGGTAGTGTGATTTTTTTCTCAATATTTGAGAATAATTTGTGAATTATGGTTATTAATTCTTCTTTAAAATGTTGATAGAATTTGCCTGTCAATCCATCAACATCAGGAGTTTTTCTTTGGTAGTTCCTTTATAACTAGATTTATTTACTTTTCTGAGACTAGATTCTTTAAGATATCTCTCTGGTCTTCTGATAGTTTGAGTATTTTATGTTATTGAAAATATTCCTCTATTTCCTTTGTGTTCCCAGTTTTATTAGCATATAACTGTGTAACATATGTTCTGACTATTTTTTGTATGTCTTTTGATTTTGTTGTGATTTTACTTTGTTCATTTGATATTTTGTTGATTTAATATTTCTACCCTTTTAAAAATCTGATTGGCTAAATGATTATAAATTTTATAATTTTTTTCCAAAGAAACTAGGTTTCACTTTCATTTATAATTTCTCTGCTTTTTTGTTTCCAATTTACATATTTCCCCTCTAATTTTTTAATGCCTTTTGTGCTTTTCATGGGTTTGTTTATTTATTAGCTTTATTTTTCAGTTCATTAATTTCTCCTTTTCTATTTTTAATGTATATTTGAAGAGATGGCTTAAGGATTATTTGAGGTACATACCAGAAATTTTGGTATGTTGTTTCATCATTATCCTCTTTCACATAATTATTATTTTTCCTGTAATTTGTTCTTTGACCCACTCATTTTTTAGGATGTCATTGCTATGTCTCTATTTGTGTTCATGTTTTTTGTTTGTGGTCCCTGAACCAATGGTTATCTTTATTTTGTTATAGTCTATAAAAGATGCATTTACTATTCTTACCTCTAAATTTGGTTGCCATATCTCTGTGCCATAACATAGGTCAATTTTTGTAAAAGTTCCATTTTGTGCTGAGAAATAGAACCAGATAGATATTGATATAGCTATTGTGTAAAGAGATATAGATAGATACATCGATATCTAATATCTATACCTATATTCATATCTATATATAGCTATCTATCTACATCTAGCTAGTGATATTCTTTTGTAGTCCCATTTAGAAGACGTGTCTTCTAGTTCTAATTTCTCCAGAATTTTGTGTTTTTCCATATTTCCCTTTTGTTTATCTTTCTTTGAGATTTATCCAAAACTGAGGGAGGGATATTGAAGTCTCTTGTCACTTTCTACATCTTCTTGTAGCTTAATTAATATTTCTTTATGAATTTGAATGTTAAGGTATTTGGAACATACATATTTCTTATTGATATTGGTTTGTTATCTCTGGATACTTTCATCATAATATAGTTCCCTTGCTTATTCCTTTTTATTTTTTGAATGTTTTTTTTTTTGGTCAAATAGCATGATTCAAATCCTCTTCTCCACCCCTCCACCTTCATGCACCCACTCATTTTGTAATGCAATCCCACAAAAAATAACAATTTACTTGTAGGGAGGGTATCCACGTTCTGCCTATAATGTCCCAGTCTTGACTCTACATTGTTACCATCGTTTGTTTTCTCCCTTCAGCCTGTCTCTGTGTACATTTAGAAGGAAGGCTCCCTACCGTTACTCTATTGCTTTTACTATCTTTGGCTGCTTTATTCATTTAATCCTTCCTCATTTCTACTGTATTGGAAAATTCAAGAAGCAAATGTCCTGACTTCTGATAATCCAGCAAATGTCTATAGTTTAGATCCTGGTTCTATATGGCACTGGAAAGAAGGAGAGCAGGAACTAGGGTATGGTATTGAGCTTTATTGCAAAACCATAGGCCAGCTTCTTGGGACAGCTAATCTAATTTCATTGTCAATAGCATGGTAGACAATGGGGCAAGGATTCCTAAACAATTTTGAGGTAGGTATACATTCACTAAAAAGAAAAAAGTTCTAAATATCCTAGACCAGGGAAATAATTTATCTTTCATACATAATTTCTTCTTCAGAGAGGTCTGAGAGTTTGTGATGATCAGAAAAATAAATATTATTGACCACATGACCTAGAAGTCAACTCTTACTAATTCCAATGAGTGTATCTCTCTCTCTCTCTCTCTCTCTCTCTCTCTCTCTCTCTCTCTCTCCCTATATATATATATATATATATACATATATACACACATACATACATACATACATACACATATACACACACACACACACACACACACACACACACACACACACACACATATATATATATATATATATATATATATATATATATATATATATATACACATGTATCTTTAACATGAAATGTTCTTTATAGTTTATTTTACCTTTCTTCTTTAACTGATGCTGGTACATTCACTGCAGTTTTCATCAAAGTCTATTTGTAAATATGTAAAATGAGCACTACAAATGTAGTGCTGTGTGACTGTGTATCTCAGGAAATGATGTTTCTTGTTGCCTTTGGTAATATAATAAAACCAACTGTGTCCACTCCTTTGTCTCATCCTGTGAGCCATATTTTGATTCAACTGAAAATTCTGTCTTTTGGTTTCATTTAAAGCAAGAATACCAAGTTAATTTGATTCTTTTCCTCTTGTATGCTCACTGGCCACTGGACAAGGATCTCACATTTAGAGTAGCAGCAGTCAAGTTAAAATGAATAGATGGACTAAAAATAGGGTGATTCATGGTATCCTCTGCCCCCTTTCTTTCCACTCTACCACCATAATGGCAGAAGAAGAAGAAAAGGTCACATAAGATTGTGAGCAACTTTCTGTTTTTCTTTGCTTTCAGGATTGCTGTGGGCCAAAGTATTCATTACCAAGAGGTCATTCAACTGGTGATGAGCTTTCCTATACTTAGCTAGTCTGGTCTTGGGAAAGCAGACATTTTGGTTTCTGGGTTTATACTCAAAACCTTCCTAGCATGGTAGAATACATCAGATTTTGCAGTCTACCAGAAATGCCTTCAATATTCCAGGTCACCTATATGTCACAATAAGGAGTCAGAGTAGGGCCATTGTAGGGGTAGAAAAGAATAGCAGAACTCAAAAAAAAAGTTACAAATTAGATCACAGAGCCTATATAATTTCTCAGATGGCTAAAAGAAGAAGAAGACAGTTTTCCTGGCTGAGAATGTGCAAAATCTCAGCAAATTTCAGTGGCAGCTGTCTGAACATAAACCAGGAAAGAATCTTATCCCAAATCCTAGAAATTGCAGAAAATGTTACTTAAATAGAGCAATATCTAAATCACTCTCTCTCTCCAAAGTATAGCAGTTTCAAATAAAATAGTACTTTGTGAGATCTGATGTCACCTTAAAATGTAGACAATTTTCTAGGACATTCCAGTCAAATTGTCAGAGTTCAATGTGTTAGGTCATGGCAACACTAGAGAGCCATTTGCATATTTAAAATGGGCTCTTCAATGATACATACTATTTACTAGAGGCTTTATACTTGCAAATATATTGGGAGATTAAGGATTTTCTCTTGGGCTCCACCATCCTAAAGATATGTTTGAGCCTTCATTTATGTGACCTGACCTAACACATATATACACCAAATTGTAATCCAACCAAAATGATCTAAGATATTCATGTCATGACATGACATCTATATAGCTTATGTGATCGAACAATTTTGTAACTGTCACACTTACCTAGTTAACTAACCTTGAGTTAATACAGATTAACTATTTAAACAAATTGCATTTTTAGAAAGCTAACCTAACTCAAAATATTTATGTGACTACCATGTTTGTGAAAGGTGGCATGGTGTGTAAGTCAAGAGTCCTCTTTGGAACACAAGACTTGTATTCAAGTTCTGACTCAGACAGAAGTGCCCATTGGCAAGCCATTGAATATCTCAGTGACCTAGGCAATCCTATTATACTCTAGGGATGATTTGCAGGTCTGTGTTAAAGGAGGTAATTTCTACAATGGAAGTTCTCTACCACAGTGAAATAAAAAAAAAAAAACTGGCAAAAAACAAGCATATTTATGCAGGGTCTACCACATTTATAGAGCAACATGTTTACAAATCTAGAAGGCATTACTATTTGTGCAGCTAACACATTTCCTGTAAAAGAGGGCAGATAATGAAACCACACTGAGGAGAAAATACTCATAGGTTTTTGTTGGTCTGTATATCCCATAACCTCTCATACACAGACACACACACACACAGACACACACACACACACACACACACACACACACATTCACAGCCCTCATCCAATTTGCTCTTTAATAAATAAATAAAATAAAATGCATACCCTGAATTTATTTTTCTCTATGTTTTTTTTTCCTTTCTCCTCTTTTCTATGGTTTCCTTGATTTTTTTTAATGAGTGCCCACTCTATCAGTCATAGAGAAGTAGAAAACAAAATAGACACTTAAATTTCCTGCAAATCCTGGCAGAACAATTCATCTAGTGGGTAACTGGAGTGTTCGAGGTGGAAAAGGAATTTTCATGAGCTCTTCAGCAGCAACCTCAGATGGTTGGTAAGAATCAGGATCCCCAAACTAGTTGCTGGAAGACATGCACTTTTTGTGGTGGAAGAGTAGTATATATTATATATGATGTGTGGGGACAATCTATATGCCACATATTTTATGTGGCCATGCTAACTACTTATTTTCTTAAACCATAGCCTAAATTGTAAACTGTTATATATTACAAACCAACTTCACGCTGCAGTTGTGGATCATATGTCTATATCAATGACATTATTATTTCTTGGGCAAATGATGAGGCAGTCTTCAAGAAACAAACCCCCCAAAAGTATTTTAAAAGTGCGATAAACTATGAAGTCTCTTAGGACCCTCCTATTACTACAAAGTTTCTGATCTTTATTTTACTGACACTTGTCTGACAAAAAAGGTTGTATAATCTTCTAATATTTCTAGTCGTAAAGAAAATATATACATATATATGAATGACAGGGAAGTTGGTTATTGTGTAGAATATCATAAAGTTTTATTGATATAAGAGTAGATACTCCTTCACAGAAGGCAGTAATCTTAAACTCTTTGAAATAAAGAAACATAATTCTACCACAATAAAAAGGCCTGTGATGCGGAGGTATTTTGAAGGGAAAATTTTCATTTGTGTCATAAAAGAACTTTTCAGAGCTTATATTTTCACTCTGGCCTATTCACTCTCTTTATGTCCATTTTGTACTTATTTAGTAAGGTGCCAGTTTTTTCGACCTTAAAGGTGGTGCATGAGCATCCTTGGCAGTGGCTCTACACAAAGTTGTGGATCAGTTGAATTTCTCCTCATTGCCTTTCTGCTTCCATTTTTTATGTATATGTCCATTCATACATGGGGCAGCTAGGTGGCACAGTAGATAGAACACTTGACCTGGAGTCAGAAAGACTCATCTTCCTGCATTCAAATTTGGTCTCAGACACTAATTAGCTTTGTGACCCCGTGCAAGTCACTTAGTACTATTTGCCTTAGTTTCTTTATCTGTAAAAAGAGGAGAAGGAAATGAGAAATAACTCTACTATCTTTGCTAAGAAGAACCCAAATGGGGTCATGAAGAGTCAGGCACAACTAAAAACAACTGAACAACAAAACTCATATATCTTCCTTATCCTTAGTCCCTAAAGTGATCCCTGATGAGTTATTAGCTGATAAGAACTTCTTTCTATATTTTAATAGGGTTGCCTAATGTATTGTGTTGTTTTATTTAGATAATGAGATTTGAAAGGAATAAATCTATAGTGGGAAATTCAGGCAGATGACAAATATTGGGTGATGGATTTAAGTGAACTGGAGGGGGTTCTGCTTGGCTTCCATCTAACAGTACTACATAGGAAGTCTCCTACTTTGTTCCATTTGCTTTTCCAAGGTGAAGCCCACCACTGAGATTTGTTGGCACCACATGACCAAGCATGTCATGACTAGTCCCAGTAAGATGGCATTGTTACAGCACAGCCTAGAGCAGAAAGATTTTTAATGGAACCCTTCAAATCGTGATTTTTCTTTCTAAGCAGTTTAATGTGATGCTATATATGAAACATAGCTTTAAAAATAAGAGTTAGAAAGAAATTAAAATACCTCAATATTTTGCCTGGCTGCATGAACTACATCCCCGCCCCCCCACCAGACATTTTATTGAAGTGTTTCCCTTGATGGTAATTTTTTCCTATTTATTGTCTAAAAATAATGAATATAGCATAACATAATCATTTACTTGGGTAGTCTGGAACATAGTAAATACTTAATAAATGGTTGTTGATTGGTTAACATAATCCGTTGAATTATTAAAATGATTTAAAATACTATATTTTTTGAAATGACATGTGGCATTTCATCCAGAGAGCAAAAATATATGTAAAGCTGGCATAGTGAATAAAGATCTTGGAGTCAGTAAGACCTGAGTTTGAATTCTTCCTCAGACTCATAACAAACTTGTGGTCCTGGGTAGCTCATTCAACCTTTCTTCCTTTTTAGTCTCCTCTGTAAAATGGGAATATAAATTAGGAGATAAGTAGATCAAATGAAATAATATATATAAGATGCTTTGCAAATCTTAATGTTAGCAAATTAATAATAATAATTGGAGGAGGCAGAGGAGAAGAAGAAGAGGAGGAGAAAGAGGAAGGGGAAGAGGAGGAGGAGGAGGAGAAGAAAGAGGAGGAGGAGATTCATATGATCTCAAAGTTGCTGGGAACCTTAGAGATCATCTAGTTCAGTATCCTGTAATCATGTAACATATGCATGTAACACTTGACTACCTTAGCCCCCATTACCTGAAGACCAGGTAGGTAATATTTCACCCTTCCCCATAGGGGGGAAGAGGTAAGCAGGGAAGGAAATAAATAGGGAAAGAAGAAAGGAAGTCAGGAAGGAAGGAAGGAAGGAAGGAAGGAAGGAAGGAAGGAAGGAAGGAAGGAAGGAAGGAAGGAAGGAAGAAAGGAAGGAAGGAAGGAAGGAAAGAAGGAAAGAAAGAAGGAAAGAAGGAATGAAAGGAGGGATGGAGGGAGGAAGAAAGGAAGGAAGGAAAGGGAGGAAGTGAGGGAAGGAGGAAGGAAGAAAGGAAGGAAGGAGAAAGGAAGTGAGGGAGGGAGGAAAAAAGGAGGGAAGGAAGGAAAAAGCATCCTGACTTCCCTAGGTTTCTCTATCAAGCTGTTTGGCTAAAATATCCCATCTGGAATCTTGATTTTAAGGACACTTTATCTCAGACTTCTGGAACCCAAGCCATTTCTCTGGGCCTTAGGGCCCAAAAGGGTAGTGGAGGGGGAAAAAGAAGCCGGTCACCCTCACCACTGAGAGTTAGCCTTCCCCTTGTCTGGATTCCAAGGACTATGTCTGTCTTCCAGTTTTACAGATTCAGCCTGTTCTAGCAATGCAGCTAACTGAACCAAGGAGGCTTCTCCCACCCACTTTTCCTAGAAGTAGGTCCCTAGCATTTTCCAAGTGGGTGCCTCCATTTTAAGTGATCTGGGAATGCACAAAACAAGCCCCACTTATATACAGTTAAGTACACTAAGGCCCAGGGAGGTTAGTTAGTCAATATGCATTTATTAAGCACTTGCTATGAGCAGGAAGAAAGATAGTCCCTGCCTTCCAAGATCTTACATTCCTATAGGGAAGACAACATATAAAAGGTTACTAAAAAGGGAGTAGGGTACAGTGAATAGTGCAATAGCCCTGAAGTTAGGAGGACCTGAATTCAAATTTGGCCTCAGACACTTGACACTTATCTAGCTGTGTGACCTTGGGCAAGTCACTTAACCCTAATTGCATTGCCTTCCCACCTCCGAAAAAAAGGAGTATAGTGGTGGGGTCTTGGGAGGGGCAATTCAAAGGTTGAAGGTCAGTAGGCTGAGTACAACGAAGACATGGCTGGCCTGTGTGCTCCCTTGAAATGGAGGTTAAAGGAAGAGCCATCCAATCAGAGTACACAAGGGCAATGGGCACTTCCCATGTGTGACTTCCAGGACTGGAATGAGTTTCTAAGGATGAGGTAGTTTCTAGGGCATGACAGAGAAAATCTAGAATGCAGCCAGTTCAAGAATGATGTTGTATAATGTTGCAAAGCCACTAAGTACATGATTTAATACTAGAAGCCAGGTTTCCTGACGTTGTCCAGGTGTTTCAGTTGTGTCTGACTCTTTGTGACCCCATTTGTTTTTTGTTTTTGTTTTTGAGAAAGATACTGGAGTGGTTTGCCATTTCCTTATCCAGCTCATTTTTTATAGATGAAGAACTAGAGCAAAGAGAGTTAAGTGATTTGCCAAGGGTCACACAGCTAGTAAGTATCTGAGAGCATATTTCAACTCAGGTCTTCCTAATGCCAGGCCCTGCATTGTGTGCACTACCCTTTCTTCCAACTAATGCAAAGCATTTCCCAGTACATTACATTGCCTCTCTATTATATTCTTCAGCAACATAGACAAATATGACCTTTATAGTTTTCCCACTCACCATTTTTCAGACATGAAAACAGACTTATAGAGATTAAGTGATTTGACCAAGAAAAAAAATGAGAAACCAATGATAGGAGGCGGGTCTTCAATTATCCCCTTCTAACATGTGCTTGCCAGAATATGTTAAAAGCTTGACTATGTCATATGGTTACTTGTGTCAATTTTTGTACTTCTATGTAAATTGGGCATTAATTATTCTTATCTTTAACTAGACAGAATTTGCCTGTATATTCCTTTCCTATCCTATCTTGCATCCTCACATCTACATGGCTAGTACGTGAAAGGGATATGAAATCAGGTGCAAGAGTGCATAAACTTAGTAAAAAAAAATTTCATGTCAAAGAAAATTTCATTGAAATGATTAAATCACTTTTTTAATGACAGGATGCATCATCTGTCATGGAAGGAAGTGTGTTTTGGTTACCACTTCAAAACTTCTGTTAAGATTGTCCAAGGCATGTGTTACTTCAGGAAGAGACACTTCCTAGGTCATTGAACATTTGCCGCTGAACATATGTTATCTCACAGTGACATACATCCCACAGTGTTTTATTACATAGTGATCTGAATATTTTATGGGTTTTCTGAATAGAAAGATAATTGATGATAGAAAACTGGAGGAGACAGTCAATAGCTTTTTTGTTGATGGCATTTATAAGGCTGTCAATTACGTGCTTGTCATTTGGTAGAGGAAAAATATTTATTGCTGAAACAGACATCAAGACAGACCCTCAACCAAAAGTGCAGTATATGAAGAATGGCACCAAAGGGGGAAAAATTCCTTCTAAGCTGGGAGTTGTTTTTATTAGCTGACAGGACTAAAGAGTTTGAATGCAGTGATGAAGACTGTGACTACTTACCTTGTTTACAATTTGTTCATGAGAGAAACTAAAAGTAGCTACTTGTGTTTTGCTGACAAGGAAGACCAATTTGTTAACTGAAATATTTATGCTCAGTCTACAGAATAAAACTATGCTTTACACCAACAAAATTGGCTTTAAACTGCTTTTTATATACAGATATCTATTTTGAGGTGGAAAGAAATTTCTCTTACTGGTCTTTCAAAAACATTTTCAGGAAGTGCTTTTAATATATTGTTTAAGAGTTAAAGAAAAACATAGAATTAAAAAGACAGAAAACTCATAGAACCAGAGATTAGAACTAGAAAAGACCTTTTTAGAGCTAGAGTAGCACACTTACCTATTTTAACAGAGAAGGAATCTTTAAAAGCTTAAAGAAAGAAGGTGATCGGGGCGGGTAGGTGATGCAGTGAATAGAGCACCAGCTCTGGAGTCAGAAGGACCTGAGTTCAAATCCAGCCTCAGACACTTAACACAAAACTAGCTCTGTGACCTTGGGCAAGTCACTTAACCCCAATTGCCCTACCTTCCACCCTCCAAAAAAAAAAAAAAAAGAAAGAATGAAGGTGATATTGTGGAAAGTAAGATCCGAGTCAGAGGAGCTAGATTTTTGCCTCAGTTTCCTCATCTTTGAAATTAGGGGGTTGGATGAGATATTTGAGGACCTCACCAGCTCCAAACTTCTGATTTTATAATCCATAAGGTCACAGAGAGTGGTATAAACAAAACTAGCATCAAGTAATTGTATTATGATCTTGAAACTTAATCGGATTTATTCCTGTTTATCTTTTGCTTAAAAATAATTAGCAAAAAAATTAACATTTTAATGATATAATAATAACAACAACATATCATAGATAGCCTTGATCATCTAGTGGGGGTCCCAAAAAAAACTGAAATTTTAATCTTTAATAAATTATTTTATATAGTGAAAATCATGCTGAACTTACATGCAGGAAATAGATTCATATCATCCTTGAGATATTTATAATCTGTGTGACCCTAGAAATGTCAATTAATCTCCCTTGAACCCAATTTCCTTATTTGTAAAGTGAAATAATAATAACGCCTACCTTTTAGGGTTGTTGTAAGTTTCAGATGAAATGTATATACAGTCCTTTGAAAACATTTAAATACACATAGCAACTACTATGAAAAATCACAAACATTAGCATTTGCACTAATCTACAAAAGAGCATAACACATATGACATAAGACTGAACAAAAGAAACACAATTACAAAAGAAAAAGAGCTTTAATTTTATAGCTTATGTTCAGAGACTTCAAATTATTTTCATGTATATTACCTTATACCACTCAAGAGTGAGGTGTTTGTGAGGTAGAAAGAAGCTGTTATGATTACCCTTTATTTCTCTTAAAAGTCAAAAAATGAGGCATGATTTTGAAATGCTAATTTGAAACATACACTCTCACACACACAGACATATATATACATATACACATACTTTAAAGAAGACAGTTCTAGCACCAATTTGAAGTTGCAATGATATTGCACTGTTTAGAAATATGTCCCTAATACTTGATCTTCCCAGTGGCAAACAAATCAATGAAAAAATTTTTAAAAATTGGCTATATTACAAATGGCTCTATTTCCAACAGGTGAAAAAAATTGATTTAGATTGATTAGGGGATATCATTGGGGGTGGCATGAAGAGCTGAATTGTGCAGTTATTTCAGTGACAGAGACACATTTTAAATATCACAATTATGAGTCTATGCCCTATATATCTTGGTCTGACATAAAGTTTATATGAATTTTAAAATATTGTACATTCATGTATACTGTATAGCCCTTAAATTTCATGAGTTATAGCTCATCTGTTACATGTTTAAAAAAAGAAAAAAAAAGTCATTTTTTTTAGTGCATTCCATGCTTTTCCAGAAAGAGAGAGAGCAACTCAAATGTTCATTTCTTCCTCTGTTCCAGGCATGGTATAGGCACAGAATTACAATATGCTAAATAACATCTTATGTAGTTTATAGATAGAAATAATCCACTCATTATCGCCTGACACAAAACTTTCCTGTTCATTTTGGCAGCTTTCAGATCGTATTCCTTAGGGTAAGACTTTCCCAAATCCCTAATATAGTCCAGAAAAATGATGCTGTGGTGGGTTAACTGAGTGACCTGATCTCTTCATAGAAACAAAATTTGATGAAATTGTCACAATCTCTGGTGCAATCATTGAAGGACATTTTCTATTAGAGAGCATCAGATCTAAAGAATCAACTGAGTTTAGCTATATGATCTTTAAGATAAATTCCAACCTCAAAATTATCTGATCCTAAAAATACACTAAGTGCTAGAAATACAGGTAAAGTGCTACATAACTCTTCAGAGAAAAGATACAAGTAAGCAAGGGAAGCAAATGGTAATAATTATTGAATAACTATAGGAACTACTAATGTAGTGTGTTGTCATTAAAATAATGAAAAAATTATATATTACCTGGGGTATTTTAAGAGTAAAATTAGGACTAAAAGAATAATATGAGCTATCCTCTGAACAATTTTAAATGAAATAGGTAAACATGGGCTCTTTCTGTTTGTTTTGAAGGCAATCAGGATTAAGTGACTTGCCCAGAGTTACAAAGCTAATAAGTGTCTGAGGCTAGAGTTGAACTCAGGTCCCCCTGACTTCAGGGCCAGCTGTCTATCCACTCTACCACCCATCTGCCCCAATTTCTTCAAAAGAAAACCACTGATGTCTCAGGTATTGTAGAAACAGAAGATGCCTGGTTTCCTTGGGCCACAGCTATTTGTGGTTTCTTAAAGCAATTAGAAGGCATTTGATCAGTAAATTAATAAAACTTTGTAGAGTACCTACTGTAGGGAAGTTGTTGCTATTGTTTTTGCTGTGTCCTACTTTTTGTGACATCGTTTTTGGGTTTTCTTAGCAAAGATACTGGAGTGGTTTGTCATTTCTTTCTCCAACTCATCTGACAGATAAGGAAACTGAGGCAAACAAGATTAAACGACTTGCCCAGGGTCACACAGCTATTAAGTATCTGAGGCCAAATTTGAACTCAGAAAGATGAGTCCTCCTGACTCCCGGCCTGGTGTTCTATCCAAGTGCCCCACTATATGCCAGACACTATGTTAATTGCTTAGCATAAGAAGAAAGGGAAAAGACAGTCCTTGCTCTCAAGGATTCATACTCTAATAGGGATGTAAATAATAGGTACAAACCAACTATAAATGGAATAAATTGGAGATGATCAGTAGAGAGCAGTCACTCAAATTAAATTGGATAGGGGAAAGCTTTCTGTAGAAGATGAGCTTTTCCCTGGGACTTAAAGAGTCGGGAGGCAGATGTGAAGAAGGAGAGCACTACAGGCTTGGAGAACAGCAAGTAAAAATGTTTGGCATAAGGAAATACAATATCTTGTTTGAGGAACAGGAAGAAGATCAGTTATTGAATCACAGAGTATGTGGTATGATGTCAGGCATTAAGATAACAGGAATTGGGGGGAGGTTTACAAAGGCCTTTGAATGCTAAATAGCAGATTTTATATTTTATCTTGGAGATAATTAAACCCAAGAAGGGCTATTCATCAAAAGTCCTGCTTCATATCAGATAGTCATCCTTTAGGGTTTTTTGGTTGTTTGTTTTTAAACCAGGTAAAACTGGTTTTTAAACAGCATTTTAATATCATTTAGACCTTTCATTTTAGCTTGTATTTGAGGTACTTGGCAGTAGGAAGCTGGCCTTGAGATATATTAGAGATGTCAGTTTATGTAACTCCCTTAACCTCTCAGTGCTCTAGGTCACCCTCCAAGGCTCTAAATTCCAAAGAGAGTGCCAACATGCTTTATGTACTTTCATTTGAAAGTTCTCTGTCCCAGTGAAATTACGAGTCCTGTTCTTATCTCCTATCTGCCAATCATAGACTAGGCAAATCAGAAATAATATATAGTCTTTGGTGTCTATGAAGGACACTTGCTGCTTTGATAAACAATTCTTCACTGAGAAAAGAGGAAGGTGATTTTTAAGTCAAAGTTTGAATTCATCCTACTGACAACATGTGGGATAGTCATAGTGCTTCTTTTGGGATTTTGGTGAGAAGTTGCATAGGTCGGCAAGAAAAGAGATTAGAGGCTGTCCATTTATTTGGTCCCCTTTTAAGTGGAGTATTTTCCACTGTTGTTCCTTTACCAGAAAGCATTGTTAGAGAAAGTTATAAAATCACTTAGTCCTCATCCCTTGTAAGTTCTTATGACTGATTTCAACAAGGCCCTTGCAGTGGTACACTGTATTTGTAACATTCCATACAAAAGTTCCTTTCAATCATTTCCATTGTTATCAAGCCTTCCAAATATTAAATTCAGCAATTGTTTATTAAAGGCTTATTATTGCAGAAATACATAAATAGAGTGAAGAAAACTGTATGTATTGTAGGGAATGTTGATAGTAATAAGGAGAATAGGAGACAATGAAAAGAACAGAGGCAGAATAATTACAGATGTCAAAGGAGAAACACAATACTGATCAGAAGAGCAAAGAATTTATTTATTTGCAGATCAAAGCATACTTTTTTTACTTTATTTTTCTTGGGATTTTTTTGTCATTTTTTTGCAACATGGCTAATATGGAAATATGTTTTATGAGACTCTACATATATAATCCAGAGCAAATTGCTTTCCCTTTCAAGAAGCGGGGAAGGGAGGAAGGGAGAGAACTTGAAGCTCAAAATTTCATTTTTAAAATGTTTTAATTAATTAATTTTTAGTTTTCAACATTCATATTCGCAAGATTTTGAATTTCAAATTTTCTCCCCATTTCTCCTCTCTTCCCCCCAAAAGACATGCATTCTGATTACCTCTTCCCCCAATCTGCCCTCCCTTTTATCATCCCCACCCTCAAGAGCACAGAATTTAAAAGAGGGAGTAAAGTACATGACAGCAGGGATCACATAGAGGTCTAGCTTTGGAGTCTGGAACAACAGGATTGATAAATCCTGTGTGACCTGAATAAGTTATTTAACTTCCTAAAGACCCCAGGAAATTCCCTAAGATTCTTATACAAAAGGTTGTGTTTTGCTTGGGTTAGGGCAGAGGGAGGAGAAGAGAGAACTGAATTTCATTATGAAAAATTCCCAACGGGCATGAAATCAGAGGTCCAGACCCCTACTCTCACCACAATATGTGCAAAGCCTCATATTGCTCTTGGAGATACAAAGATGAAAAATAACAAAGTCTCTTCCCTCAAGGAGCTTACAATCCAACTGGGCAATGTGATTAAAGGAGGCATGCATAAAACTGTCATGAGATCCAAGAACATAAATACCTAGAAGGCAACCAGATAAAATATTTTGAGAAAATTTAAGCACAAAATACTTTTAATTACAGGCAAGGCCCTCAGTTTCCTTTGTTCCTATCTTCTTTATTCACCGTTGTCAACTACCCTCCTCAGCTCTTTTTTTTTTTCTCAGTCTCCATAGTTATCTTTCAGTCTTTTCCTCTCCAGAGTGTTTCTCTTTTCAAGACTATCCTTTCTACCCATGCTGCCAATTGTATCCTTTCTCATCTCCTCCAGGCCTCTGTTTCCCAATTCTTCCCTTTCTTTTGCAACTTCAATGTTTGTCTCATTTTGACTCTTCTGGTTCCATTCCAAGCACAGGACTTCTCTATATATTAAAAAAAAAAAATACAAACCCAAACCTTTACTTTCCTCTACTGTCCCCTCCACTTTTCCCTATTAGATTTAATGAACGTGTGGTCAGCACTTTATCATCTTTCACTCTCTTCCTATCTTCCTTGCCTTTCGCATATTATGGGAGTTGGTCTCAATGATCACCAGTGATATCGATTTACCAAATCCAGTAGTTTTTCGTCATTCTCATTCTCCTTGGCTCTTCCACCCCACCTAAAACCTTTGATCACTCCCAGCTTTAATTCTTTCCTTGCTCTTCAGACTAGGATTTGCATGCTCTTTTTGCATCTGTGGTTACTCCAACTCTTTTATCCCCACTGTTTCCTACTTCTCTTGATTATAAGGACATTTCCCAAGGTACAAACAGTTCTCTTGACTGCTATTTCTCGCTTTCTGCAAATTCTCTCAAAGAACTCATCCTTTATACATATAACACCCACATTTATATACCTATTACTATCCTTTCTTGCAAGGTACAATCTCATGCCAGGTGTCACAAAAGTCTTAGCGCAGTTTTCAGCTATCCAGACCCAAAATGTGGGCCACTTTATGTTTCTTATCAAATAATTTTATATCCTTCCATCATTTTAAACTTCACCCTGGCTTGAAATTCTGAATTGCCTTATACTTTTTCTTACCACCCTTCCCTTCCCCAAAGTCAGTGTCACCAAGTTCTGTTGATTTTCCTTTTACAGCAATCACTATGGTCATGGATCTTTTCTGCCTCCACTGTAATAAACCTTGGTCGTCAGTATTACTTTAATGATTTCCATCCTTGTTCATCTTTTTGCTTCTGTTCTCTTCTTCCTGCACCTCTTCCTTTGTACTTCCACAAGATTTATTTCACCAAACAACATGTTTATCCCATCACTCCTCCATTCAAAATCCTTTGATAGTTCCTTCTTCATTCCCTACAGAACAGAGTGCATTGTCATTCAAGACCCTGTACAAACTCTATCTTATCTTCCTTTCTAAACTAATCTCTTTTTATTGTCCAAAATGAATGTTTTACTCCAGAGGGAGTAACTTTCTCACTTTGTTCTTAATATTCCTTGCTTAGTCCTTCTTCGAGTTTACATTTGTTGCTTTCTTTGCCTGGGGGAGGGCCAGGGGGGGAGTCCTTTCTTCTCTGTGTGTTCAAATCCTTTCTGGCTTCCAAGGTTCCATTCAATTGCACTGAGCTTTCTTCAATAATCCTTGCCATGGTAGATTTTCCAGTGAATTCCAAAATAACCTAATCTATAAATTGATTTAGCAATTAATCATGCATTGTTTTATATTATGTCTCATGTGTATCTTCCATGTCTCCCTAGTGAAATTAAATCTCCAAGACAGAAGAGAAGTTTATTTTTCTTTGGAGCACTATAGATATGGAAATAAAACTTTTGTTCATACCATAATGTAACAGGAAGAGTAGTTTGCAATGGCTCTGACCTGTCCTGTGTGTCCATTGACATGTATACATGTCTATATGGAAAGGATTCATACTGGTATATTGTTGGGCATGGCACTCATTCACTTCAGTCTTTCATTTTTTTCCTTTATGAAATGGACAAGAAAATTCTATTCATCCACATGTACATACATTCATCTCTGAAATAGACTGTAACAAATGTATAAATAAGAACTCACCTAAATTCTAGAAGTGTTTCTGTGTATTGAATTAAATTAAACAAGAATCATACCGGGTCTTTCTCTAGAAGCATTAGGGGCAGCCTGATCAGAGACTGACACAGACACATTTTAATCTTATTCACACGGGTGAAAAGCCTTTCCCTTTCACGAGGAAACAAGTACTGTACAGACGTTCTATCAACTCTGTGAAAAATTTCTGAAACCCTCTCCTAGATTCTGTCTGCCAAAATGCCTGCTGACTGTAAATGAGCACAAAATGTCAGCTTTTGTTATTTGGAGCACTAATGATGGATTTGAGATATTACTATAACTTTGATTCCAGGATTCATTAATGTTATTTAACTGACAGAATTTCAAGTCCTCATAACAGAGAAATGATATTTCTAATAGGAACAATGATCAAACCAGATTATTTCAATGGATTTGATGCCCTGGAGAATACATACATATTTTAACTTGGGAGATATTTGATGATTCAAATCAAGTTAGAAAAATAATTTCTTCTCACAAGGATTAGAATTTCTGAAAAATCTGGGGTACTTTCCTGATGATTTTGAATAATGGATTTAATTAATTTTGTGATTTGAATTCCTTCTACTATGTTATCCCACAGGCACACAACTTTACTAAGTGACCTTTCATGGAAAATGAGAGAGTTAGAATTTTATAAGATTAACCTTTAATTTTTCTACTTCACCAAGAAATGTACACTAAAATTGAGATAATCCTAATGTAAATTAAGGGAAAATCAATTAACTAAAATACAAATAAGACAAATAAAATTCAATCCAAACCCTTGTTTAGTTTAACACCATATCCACTCCTCTTCATTTGGAGATTCAACTATCTACATGCTCACTGTCCTACTACATGATTCAGTCAGTTTTCTGAACCTTAGGAGCCACTGAGACAGCTAGGTTTCCAAGTGGACAGACAACTGGGCTTGGAGTCAGGAAGGACTGATTTCAAATCCTGCCTCCTTCACTTCCTAATTGTATGACTCTGGGTAAGTTACTTTTTCCTCCTGAGTTTCCTCAACTATAGAATGGGGATCTTAATAGCACATATCTCCCAGGGTTGTTCTGAGGATCAAATGAGATAATATTTATAAAGCACTTAATACAGTACTTGGCACATAGTAGATACTTAATAAGTCTGTGTTCCCTTTTTTATCCAGGGACCAAAAGGGGAAAAGACTTCCTCAACAGGTCATTCCAGTAGCTCAAGTAGTAATGGAAACTAGTTAACTGTAATCCAAGTCTAGTCTCAGAACATACCAGAGGAAACTAACTGGGTAACATTATAAAACAGAGATTCCCTCAGAAGATAAAAACAATATCAAATTAATGATATCTAACATTCAGACAATGCCTTTCTTCTGAAGGATCAAAAAGTTATAATGACTTCAGTGCTCATCCCCTTGTGGTAATTGCTCATTAAAGCAATTATTAACTACATCTCTCCAGCAAGCTCAGAATTTCACTATTTTTGAAGTGACAGTCAACAGCCCCAAGAAAGAGACCTGGTCACAGGAGGTATGCCAACATGCCTTGTAGCCCTGAAATAGACAGGATGTTGAGTAAAGATCCCTACTGTTAGCGTGGCAAACACAGAGTTCAACTAATACAATAAGCCTTAATATCAGGTGTGGTTGAGAGCTTCCTTCCCCACTCCCAAATCCTTTTTTCCTATATCCATGAAGTATTCCTTACCTGCTCCCCCAATCCCCAATGCTGCCTCCAAATTGATTAGAGAGAAAAATATGTGCTATCATGTGATACTTGAATATGAGTGAATATCCTTGTCCCAAATAATGGCAATTTATTTTCCCCATCCTTTTTTATTGTTGTTGCTTCACTTTCGCTTTCATCTTTCTAGTTCTGTTCTAGTCATTCATTCAACAAACATTAATTGCCAACTATGTTCTGGGAAGGGGATAATTACAAGGGATAGAGACAAAATGAAATAGTCCTTGCAACAAAGTAACATTCAATGAAATACAAAAAAAAAAAAAAAACCAAATGTCAATTATTGTGACTTCAATTAACTCCCCAAATTGAATTTCTGCCTGCAAAGGATTGATTTTTTAAAAATAACTTTAGGACACTGTCCTGACACTTTTGAGCATTTGAATTTCATTCCTTTTGTGACTCAAACTATTTCTACTATGTGATCACATAGGACCAAATCTTCCCAGGTGGGTCCTGATGAGTTCAAATTTTCCTTATGAAGAAACATGTATTTAAATTTATCCAATTTGCAGATTATATTTTGTAAAATATGATAATTGGTTCCACCCAGTGGAAATATTTAGTGTGAACTTAAATGATGGAACCACTTCAGGAGACTACTTATTTGTACTAATCCGGACAGGACTGTAGTAAGTGATTTTCCAAGCAAAACCCATGATTTAGAAGGTAGGATAAGATTGATTTTTCATCCCCTCCCTACATGAGTCAAAATAAGAGTTTAGTGGAGCAAGAGATCACTTAGGGATAAAGTAAGTTAATTTAACCAAAATGTTAAATTATTTACTATAAACAACATTGAACATTAGTATAACTAATAAAATCCTAAAGATTACATTTAAATTAATTTATTTCAACCCATAAAATATAACAACTCTTCAGGCACTGTCAGTTTCCTTTGCAATTTTTCTTTGTTCATTTTCACTCACTTTTTCCATTTATATGGATGTAGTATGTCTTCAGTTTTTCTGATTTTGCTTTTCTACTTTGTATTATTTCATTATGGTCTTTTTCAGATTTCCTTATATTCCTCATACTCATCAATCTTAATTGCATTATAACATTACAATACTTTATTATGTTACATGCTTGTTTTGACATTTAGGTTGCTTCCAGATAGTTTTCTTTTCTTTTGCAATTATATACAATGCTGCTATGAAAATCTTTCAAAGAAATATCTTTTTGCATTTTTGATAATTCTTTCAGGATGGATATATGGAGTTTAGAGAGAAAGGAGGGTATTAAGGGTAAGTTTGATGATGGAACCTTATTGCTGGTTCAATTTTAGGATGAAATGAGGCATCCATAAATCATTATCATTCCCTTCAGATTAAGCCCTATCACCTCATAAATAAACTCAAAGAATTAATAGATCTAATCCCAATAGTATAAGTAAAGTTATAGTTTTGGTGAAGACAGTCTCTGTGATCCTGCTCTGCACCAGTTATATATGCCCTTTATTTCTGTGCAGCACAGCTATATTGTTTCAGCTCTCATGCTTTACTTAGCTGACACACTGTGGTATTAGCTTTATGGGTTTAACCCTGGCAGTTATCCACTACTAGTATGAGGAAAAGTTCCACTGCATTTATCTCCCCACATGGGGTTTGCATTCTTGCTCCCAATGATGACCAGAATCTTCTAATCAGAATCCTCATCTGAGGTCCTGTGGCATTACTAGAAAGCAAGTCCTACTGCCATGTTCACTATAATAATGATAACACTGAAACAATTGATTGACGGATATTTATTGCCTACTAAGTCCCATGCACTATGATAAATAATCAGTAGCATTTATGGTATGCCATAGGTTTCAAAACACTTTTAATAATTATTGCACCTAAGATTTACTACAATCTTGTGAGTTAGGTGGTAGAAGTATCCCCCTCCCCACCACTGGAAAATCAAAGGCGAACAGAGGAACAGCTGTAAAAACAGGATTAGATGATGATCAGTGGGTCAATAATCATATGAATGTACAAAATAGAGAGAGCAAAGCCCGAAGTCAGCATTTACGATTTAGTACTTAGATCTTCCCAAGGCCTAATGAAGAAGACAGGTTATGAGGTAGAAAGTGAAAGGATCAATGAAGATGACTGACAAAGCAGCATAGCCCCACTTTCCCCACACAATTCCAACAAAGAAGTAATAGGAATGTTATCCTGAATTGTGATTCAGGAAATCTAAAGAGAAACCATAGTAAGTCATTATTCTAGCCAGAGATCATTAATTTGCCCCAGTGTAAGTGACTGGGCAGGAACTATGGAAACTGGATGGGTCAACAGCTTCGTTATGCTGATGCCAGAGCAGGTTCATGAATCAATTCTCAGACCCTGATCATGTGTGTATTTATAAATTCATTCCTCTGACATCAAGCATAATCTAGGACTCTGCTCAAGTTTGAGTGACCATGACAGAGTGTTTGGGACCATGTATTTGTGAACATCTCTGTCACTCTGAAACTACAGGGCCTCCTAGCTGCCTTACTGTGGCTAACACCAGCAATTTGTCCAAAGGAAAACTCAGAGTTGTATTGCTTAGACTGTACTCACTCTGTTACTGGGAATTCTTTCCATCCTCACTCTTGCTTCCTAGTTTCTATTGAATTTTACTCAAGTTCCACGTTTCTTTTAGGATATCTTTGCTAATTCCCCCCACCCATTCACCACCACTGTTACTAACCCATTTGAAATTACTTTCCATTTACTCTGTATACAGCTAAAGGAAAATACTGAAAACAGTCAGATAATAAATCAAAAAGCATTTATTAAGTGCTTACATTGTGCTAAGAATGGTGTTAGGATCTGGGAATGTAAATATAGGCAAAAAGATAGATAATCCCTACCATCAATGACCTTATATCATGATGGGGGAAGATGACATGTTAAAAGAAGCTGAAAAAATGGTGGTGGGGGGGGAGAAGGAAACATGATAGAAAAGTGAAGAGCAGTTAAGTCTGACTTAAATGACTATATGACTTGCCTAGACACCTTTCTTAAATGTAGGTTCTGGAAAGAGACCTCCACCATCCAATCTGAGAAAGGGGCTCTAGGGATAGAAAGTACTTTCAAGGTATGAGTTGTAGAGCTGAAATGATCTTCCAGTATAAAACAGCAGTCAGAAAAAACATAGTCAGTATCATACAAGATTTTGTAGCTATCGTAATAGAAACATCTTATTTACCACAATGAAGAAGAAAAAATTCAGTGAAGGTACATTGAATAAATGATTAAATTTATTAGACGCTAAATAATTAATTTCAAAGAATAATAGAATTATAAAGGGCAACTCAGAGAAACAACAGTTTCATTAAATACAACAGATAATTTTATACTAACATATAATTTAGAAGACAACAAAAGGCAAAATATTTGAAATGCTTAAAGCAGTCCTTAGGGAAAAATACAAGTCTATAAATATTTTCATTAACAAAAGCCAGAAAGAACTATTAGATGAATTGGGTGTGCAACTAAAATAGAAATAAAAAAAACTAATTAAAAAATAAGAATGAAATAGAAATATTGAAAAATCTAAAATTTCAAATTATAAACAAACCAAAAAGAATAACAATGAAACACTAACAATGAACTAATCAATACAATTAAGAGCTATGATTATGAGAGTGGTAGAGAAAAATAGAAGAACCACAAATTATTTTCTTTAAAAAAGAAAAACCTGGGGTGGCTAGGTGGCACAGTGAGTAGAGTGTCGGCCCTGGAGTCAGAAAGACCTGAGTTCGGATCCAACCTCAGACACTTAACGCACACACAAACAAAAACCTAGCTGTGTGACCTTGGGCAAGTTACTTAACCCCAATTTGCCCTCCAAAAAGCAAAAAAAAAATAAAAGAAATAAAAAGAAATAAATAGAAAAAAGAAAAACCAAATTGCAACTATCAAAAATAAAAACGATAAAATCATGACAAATTAAAAAAAGATTATTGTTCAAAATTATTTTGTTCAATTAAATGCCAATAATGAAAGAATATTTATAAAAATATAAAATAACCAAATTAACTGGATATGAAATATAACATTTAAACAGCTCAATCTCATAAGAAAAATTAAGCTGAACTCCAAAAGAAAGGAGCACTTATGTATTATTCAATCAATTATTAGAAGAATAATTAACTCCAACATTACAAAAGTTATCTGGAAAAAATAGGAAAATAATGTGAACTTCATATCTCAACCAAAGTGTTTCAAAACACTGAGAGAAAACTAAAGAACAATTATTCAAACTTTTGAAAATGACATATTAGCATATAAGCTACATCAACAATACAAAAATAGTAAATGTCCTTACTAGATTGTATTTATAGTTATATCATCAATTTGGGATTGAGGCATATTAAGAAAGCTATAAACATAATAGACCATCTTAATAATAACAACAACATTAAGGAATGGAGCCAAGATGGAGGAGTAGAGACAGGAACTTGGCATGAGCTCCCATTATAACCACCTCCATTATTTGTAAAATATGACTCTAAACAAATTTTAGAGCTACAGAACCCACAAAATGACAGAGAGAAACATATCTCCCACTGAAGGCAGCCTGGAAGGCCAACAAAAAGGGTTGATTGCATTGATCTAGGAGCCAAGTGCAGTCCCACATGAGCTGTGTTGATTCATCTGGAGTGGCCCCGACCAGCAACACAGACTGGCCAGAGCAGAATTCAGGAGAGTGAATCACTGGCAGCTATGGCAGTTTCCAGACTTCTAAAATCATAAACACCAAAGAGAATATAAAATGTCAATGGGGAACTCTGTCAGACCTGGGTGACAGAAGAGAGCAGTCTGGCCCCTGGCCCTGGGGTGAGAGGTAGTAGAGGTGCTGTAGCTGTAGCTGTCTGCTGAGTGGCTGCCTCAGGAACTCCTGGCCTGCCGATTATAGGGGGACCAAGTGACCATTCAGAGGGTAATTGCTCCTGCTTTGACCTGCTTGGATTTAGAACCAGGTCTTGGGTGGTGGTCCTGGTGTGTGTGGCCAGTGTGCCAGGGCTTGGGGTGTCTGTAGAGAGGGCACCCTACTCATAGCTCTGACAACATTTGCTAAAAAACCAGTGATTTGGGACATAGCTCTCTTAGCTCTGGAAGAAGAGTCCTAGTGTGGCAAAGACCTCAAAAGTCAAGTAATTGGCTGGCAATATACGTAAGCAGAGGAAGCACAATCAGACCATAGAATCCTATGTTAGGGACAAAAAGGATCAAAACATGAAACCAGAAAAAGTAAACAAAGTCTAAACTCCTGCATCAAAACTTTTCAAGTCAAGAGGGCAGTATAGAAACAGCACTTCCAGGGACCTCTCACCCACACCACTTCAAACTTATGTAAAAGAGGGACTGTGAATGACCTCTGGAGCTCAAGAACCCACAAAATGACACAGAGAAGCTAACCTCCCACTGAGGACAGTACCCCAGCCCAGCAGAGAGCCTCTAGCTCAGCACTCTGGGAGCCAAGCCCAGGACCACTTGAGTCTCAGATTTTAGCCCCAGGGTGGCCAGACCAGCAGCCAGCTGAAGGGACCCCAGAACACCAGCAGCTGTGGCATTTCCAGAATTATCAACACATAGATGCCTAGGAAAAAGTGAGAGGTCAGTGGCCTATGCACTTTGGGACTGGTTTGGAGAGCATGTGGCCTCTTTCCCCTGGGGGTGAGAAGCCACTGAGGAGCTGGTGCAGCTTGTGCTACATTGCCATGTTGCAGCTTCAGCTCCTGGCCTGTGAACTGTAGGGGGAACCAGTGATCAGTCTGGGGGGTAATCGCTCTTGCTTTACACTTCCTGGATTTGGATTGCAGCCTGGGGTGGAGGTCTTGGGGTGTGGGACCACCTTGCCAGAGCCTGTGGAAGCTTCAGAAAGGCCACCCAACTAATACCTCTGGCAACTGCAAAAACCCCAGCATTTTTGACAGAAGCTCCCCTGGCTGGTGGCAGAGTCCTACTGTGGCAACTAGCCCAAAAGTCAAGTAATTAAGTGGCAACATGCCTAGGCAAAGGAAACAAAATAAACAAAAAAAATTCAACATTAGACTCCTATTTGGGGGTCAAAGAGGATCAAAGCATGGAAGAGGAGGAGGACTGTGAGGTCAGAAATCCTGCACCAAAAGCCCCAAATGAAAATACAAGCTGCTTACAGGCCATAGAGGACCTTAAGAAGCAGATAAGAGAAGTGGAGGAAAAATTGGGGAGAGAAAATGAGAAAGATTCAAGAAAAGAATGAAATGAGAGTCAACAGCCTGACTGAGAAAAATAACATCTTAAAAATAGACTAACTCAGGGGCGGCTAGGTGGTGCAGTGAGTAGAGTGTTGGCCCTGGAGTCAGAAGGACCTGAGTTCAGATCCGGCCTCAGACACTTAACACACACAAACAAAAACCTAGTTGTGTAACCTTGGGCAACTTACTTAACCCCAATTGCCCTCAAAAAGGCAAAAATAAATAAGTAAATAAAGAAACAAACAAACAAACAAACAAATAAATAAATAAATAAATATAAAAATAGACTAACTCAAATGGCAAAAGAGGCTCAAAAAGGCAATGAGGAGAAGAATGCCTTAAAAAGCCAAATTTGCCAGATGGAAAAAGAATCTCAAAAGCTCACTGAGGAGAATCATTCCTTCAAGATTAGACTGGAGCAAATGGAAGCTTAGTGACATAATGAGAAATCAAGACGCTGTTAAGCAGATCCAAACAAATGAAAGAATAGAAGGCAATGTGAAATATCTCATGGGAAAGACCACTGACCTGGAAAATAGATCCAGGAGAGACTATGTAAAAATTATTGGACTACCTGAAAGCCATGATCAAAGAAAGAACCTAGAAATCATCCCTCAAGAAATTCTCAAGGAAAATTTCCCTGATGTTTTTGATCTGGAGGGCAAAATAGAGGTTGAAAGAATCCACGAATCATCTCCTGAAAAAGATCCCAAAAAGAAAACTCTTAGGAATATTATAGCTAGGTTCAAGAATTCCCCAATCAATGAGAGAATATGACAAGCAGCCAGGAAGAAACAATTTCAATATTGTGGAAATACAGTCAGGATAGCACAGGACCTGGCAGCTTCTACACTGAGGGATTGAAGAGCATGGAATATGATATTCCTCAAGGCAAAAGACCTGGGATTAAAACCAAGAATCACCTACCCAGCAAAATTGAGTATCTTGTTTCAGTGGAAAATATGGTCATTCAGTGGAATAGAGGACTTTCAAGCATTCTTGAGGAAAACACCAGAGATGAATAGAAAATTTGACATTCATATACAAGAAGCAAAGATGCTTGAGAAGGTAAACAGCTAAATGAAATCATTATGAACTTATCAAAGTTGAACCATTTACCATGGGAAATTTATAACTGTAACTGATGAAACCTTTGTCAGTATGAAAATAGTTGAAGAAGGGTATATGGGCATATGAATACATATGTGAATGTGTGTGTATATGTTTACAGGTGTACATAGATAGAGGACACAGGTTGAATTTAATAGGAAGGAATGATAATTAAAAGGTGAAATCAATAGCTGTGAGATGGGTATGACAAGAGGAAATTGGGAGAGACAGTATGGGGTTGACTATCTCATATAGAAGAAGCAAGGGGAAGTGGTTACAAGGGAGGGGAAGAACAGGAAGGCAAAAAGGCAAAACCTTGTTCTCATTGAATTTGGCTCAGGGAGAGAATGACATACATAAAGAATGGGATATCTCATCCTACAGGAGAGTAGGGGGGAAGGGGATAAGAGAGGGGATGATGGAAGGAAGGGCAGGCTCAGGAGGAGGGAAGTTGGAAGCACCCACTTTTGAAAAGGGACAGGATCAAAGTGGGGAGTGTACCAGGTGGGAGGTGGGATGGGAGGGAGGGAAATATCATCAGTCTTTTACAATAAGTCAACTATGGTAATGTTTTGCATAGCTATACATGTACAACATATCGTGAATTGCTTATCTTCCCAGCAAAAGTGGGTGACAAGGGTGGAAGGGAATGAATCTGGAAATCAAAGTTTTAAAATCAAATGTTTTAAAAATATATAAATACTATTTTAGATATAATTGGGAAATAAGATATACAGGCACTGGGGCATAGAGATTCACCTTGCCCTACTGGAAAAGTCAAAGGGGGTATGGGAGAAGAGATGGGAGAGAGCAGATTGGATGAAGGGATATCCTGTGGGGCTGCTATCCTAGGGTGCTGGGTAGGAGAAAAATGGGGAAAAATTGTAACTCAAAATTCAACGGAAATAAATAATGTAAACCAGAAGTTAATAAACCATTTGGAAAAAAAAAAAACCTTCCAAGAAAAATATAAACTGGTTTTAGGCCATGGTGGAGCTCAAATATGATTTTGAAAATCAAGTAGAAGAAGTAGAGGAAAAAT
This sequence comes from Gymnobelideus leadbeateri, assembly GCA_011680675.1. Lineage (NCBI taxonomy): Eukaryota > Metazoa > Chordata > Mammalia > Diprotodontia > Petauridae > Gymnobelideus > Gymnobelideus leadbeateri. Next base: position 49,936 of record WOXC01004902.1, on the reverse strand, counting down.
TGGGAAGGGAAATGAGAATGATGCAAGAAAATCATGAAAATTGAGTCAACAGCCTGCTAAAGGAGAGCCCAAAAATACTGAAGAAAATAACATCTTACAAACAGCCTATCTCAAATGGCAAAAGAGGCCCAAAAAGCCAAAGAAAAAGAAGAATGCCTTGAAAAGTAAAAAATCTCTCAGCATTAGCCAGATGGAAAAGGAATGTTAAAAACTTACTGGAGAGAATAATTCCCTCAAAATAAAATTGGAGTGGGGTGTCTACATGGTGCAGTGAACAGAGCACAGGCCCTGACGTCAGGAGGACCTGAGTTCAAATCCAGCCTCAGGCACTTAATACCCTTACTAGGCATGTGACTTTTGGCGAGTCACTTAACCCCAATTGTCCTCCAAAAAAGCAAAACAAAAACACAAAACAAAAACAAAATTAGATTGGAGCAAGTGGAAGCTAATGACTTTATGAGAAACCAAGATACTATAAAAGAGATACAAACAAATGAAATAATAGAAGGCAATGTGAAATGTCTCGTTGGCAAAACCACTGACCTGGAAAATAGATCCAGGAGAGATAGTTTTAAAATTATTGTACTCCCTGAAATCCATAATAAAAAAGACATCTTTTTTTTTGGCGGGGGAGGGCAATTGGGGTTGAGGGATTTGTCCAAGATCACACTGCTAGTTTTTGTGGTAAGTGTCTGAGGACGGATTTGAACTCAGGTCCTCCTGACTCCAGGGCCGGTCCTCTATTCACTGTGCCACCTAGATGCCCGCCCCCCAGACAAAGTCTTTCAAGAAATTCTCAAGGGAAATTTCCCTGCTATTTGAGAACCAGAGAGCAAAATAGAAATGGAAAGAATTCACTGATTGCCTATTGAAAAAGATCCAAAAAAGAAAACTCCAAGGAAATCATAGCCAAATTCCAGAATTCCCAGGTCAAGGAGAAAATATTACAAGCTGCCAGAAAAAAACAATTTGAGTATTGTGGAAATACAATCAGGATAACACAAGATCTATCACCTTCTTTGCTAAGAGATTGAAGGGCTTGGAAGATGATATTCTAGAGGTCAAAGAAGCTAGGATTAAAATTTAGAATCACCTACCCAGCAAAACTGAGTATAATTCTTCAGGGGAAAATATGGTCATTCAATGAAATAGAGAACTTTCAAGCATTCTGGATGGAAAAACTAGGGCTGAAAAGAAATTTGATTTTCAAATACAAGAAGCAAGAGAAGCATGAGAAGGTAAACAGGAAAAAGAAATCATAAGGAACTTATTAAAGTTGAATTATTTGCATTCCTACATGGAAAAAAGATAATTGTAACTCATGAGTCTTTTCTCAGTGTGGGGATAATTGAAGGGGATATATATGTATATGTCTACACACATATATTTGTATGTATAGAAGGATAAGTGTATAAATACATATGTGAGTGTGTGTACATATATGTGTACATGTATACACAGACAGAGGGCACAGGATGAGTTAAATGATACAGGGATGATATTTTAAAAAAAATTAAGATTTGAGAGCAGAATATAATGAGAGGAGGAGAAAAGGAGAGATAGAATAGGGTAAATTATCTCATATAAAAGAAGCAAGAGAAAATTGTTAATATGGAGGGGAAGAGCAGGAAAGTGACAGGGAATGGGTCAAACTTACTCTCATTGAATTTGGCTTAAGGAGGGAATAATATACATACTCATTTGGATATCTTACACTATAGCAAAATAGGGGGGAAGGGGCCAAGAGGGAGGATGATAGAAGGGAGGGCAAATTAGGGGAGAAGATAGTTAGAAGCATATACTTTTGAAAAGGGACAGGGTCAAAGTAGAAAATAAAATAAGTGGGGGGCAGGATAGGATGGAGGGAAATATAGTTAGTCTTTCACAGTATAACTACTCTGGAAACATTTTACATAACTTACACATGCACAACCTATATTGAATTATCTTCCCAGGGTGGTGGGTGAGGAAAGAAGGGAAAGAATCTGGAAATCAAAGCTTTGAAAACACATGTTAAAAAAGTTGGTTTTTGGGGGGGAGGAGCCAAAATGGTGGAAAGGAAGCAGTAACCTTGCTGAGCTCCTCAGTCACTAAGTCTCAAAGAGTGAATCTGAGCGGATTCCAGAGTGATGGAGCCCACTAGAAGACATAACATGGCACAGTCCAGCCCAGGAGGTTGCCCAGTGTGTTTATACAGGACAAGCGCAGAGCATGTGGGGTCTGCACAGCTCAGACCTAAGAGCAGACAAGCAGACTACACCAGAGAGAAAAAGCCCCAGCCTGCAGACTTACCAAGGACTAATCTCAGTCATCTCACCTTCGTCTCACAAGGGGACAGGAAGGGTCATTGGAGCCAGGTAGGAGAGTTGGGCCCCCAGTGGAGAGAGCTGCTTCCCCTGCCACATTCGGCCCCCAGCCTGGAAGTTTAGAGACTGCCTGCCTGTATAATACAGGGGCTGGAATGGTAAAGTAAATTCTAGCTGCTCAGCTCCTCCCATCCCTCCTTCATGAAGCAGAAAACCCAAAGATAAGTCTCCCACCCAGATTGAAATCCCAAGTTAATGGAAATGGCCTCAGGCTTGAGAGTCTCCAAGAAGGGGTGTAACTGAGACAGCCAGGAGTCTGAAGAGAAGAGAGGGAGGGGTCCCAACAAGTTCCACCTCACCTCACGAACAAAAGCCTGCTTATAGCCCAGGGGTATAGAGGCAGAAATCTGAAGTGGTCAGACTCACCCCCACCTACTCATCTACATTCCTCACTGATTTCCCTGACTTATCCATAAACTAGCCACCCAGAGATATTCAAAGTCAACAATCAGGCCCTAAATTCATAGCCTGAGAAACTAATAAACAGGAAATCACAATGGGAAGGAAGGAAGCTGAGGAGAAGTGGAAGGCAAGAAAGTCTATTCGAGCCTACTATGCAGGGCAAGAACACCCAAATACACAGGACAATATAGATTCTCTACACACACCTGAGACCACAGAAGAAAACATGAACTGGTCTCAAGCCCAAATAGCATTCCTGGAGGAGTTTAAGAAAAATTTTAAAGACCAAATCAGGGAAGCAGTGACCAACTTGGAAAAAAGTCTCAAAAGTAAAATTAGTGAATTAACTGGAGAAAATACCTGCCTAAAAAAGGACCTTCAAAAATTAACTGAAGACCATAATTCCCTAAAAATTAGATACAATCAATCTGAAACTCAGAACTCTATGATGCAGCAAGAGTCAAAATATCCCACTGGAAAAATAACTGACCTAGAGAACAGATCCAGGAGAGACAACTTAAGAATTATTGGCCCACCAGAAAACCATGATGAAAAAAGCAGCCTAGACAACATCCTCCAAGAGACTGTCAAAGAAAACTGTCCTGAGGTCCTGGAATCAGAAGATAAAATAGCTATTGATAGAATTCACCGGACTCCTCCTGAAAGAGATCCCAAATTGAAAACTCCAAGAAATATAGTAGCCAAATTCCAGAATTACAAGATTAAAGAAAAAATTCTACAAGCAGCCAAAAAGAAACAATTCAAATATCAAGGAACTACAGTTAGGATCACACAGGACCTAGCAGCCTCTACATTAAAAGAGTGGAGGGACAGAAATTTGATATTTCATAGGGCAAGAGAGCTAGGACTACAACCAAGGATTAACTACCTGGCAAAACTGAGCATAATCATTCAGGCAAGGAAAGGGTCGTTTAATGAAATAAGGGACTTCCAGTCTTTTCTGATGAAAAAGCCAGGGCTCAATGGAAAATTTGATCTCCAATTACAAAACTCAAGAAAGACATAAAAAAGTAAACAAGGGAAACACAGACTCACACATGCATAAGTGCACACACCCATACCCACAAACACATGCTCATTACTTGAGATGCAACAAGAGCAAAATGTTCTCATCCCTATATGCGGAGCTGATAACTATCAATATTCGAAATCTTTATGATTATCATGACCTTCAAAAGGGTTATACTTAGATGGAGGGTGTGGGTATGAATGCACTAATCTGAAGACATAAAACAGAGGCAGATAGCAGATTGGATTAAAAACCATAATCCTACAATATGCTGTCTTCAAACACATTTGAAACAAATGGATACCCACAGGGTAATGGTAAATGGTTGAAGTAGAACTCATTATGCCTCAGCTAAAGTAAAAAAAAGCAGAGGCAGTAATCCTTATATCAGATAAAGTAAAAGCAAAAATAGATCTAATTAAAAGAGATAAGGAAGGAAACTATATCCTACTAAAAGGCACCATCAAGAATGAAGCAATATCACTACTTAATATATATGCACCAAGTGGTATAGCATCCAAATTCCTAGAGGAGAAGTTAAAGGAATTAGAAGAAGAAATAGATAGCAAAACTATACTAGTGGGGGACCTTAATCTCCCCCTCTCTGAACTCGATAAATCTAACCTCAAAATAAACAAGAAAGAAGTTAAGGAGATGAATATAATCTTAGAGAGACTAGATATGATGGATCTCTGGAGAAAACTGAATGGTGATAAAAAGGAATTTACTTTCTTTTCAGCAGTGCATGGCATATACTCAAAAATAGACCATGTACTAGGGCATAAAAACCTCACAATCCAGTGCAGAAAGGCAGAAATAGTAAGCGCATCATTCTCAGATCATGATGCAATAAAAATATATGCAATAAAGGGCCAGGGAAAGATAGACTAAAAACTAATTGGAAATTAAACAATTTAATCCTAAAGAATGGATGGGGTCAAAGAAGAAATTATAGAAACAATTAGCAATTTCATTCAAGAGAATGATAATAATGAGACAACATACCAAAATTTCTGGGATGCACTTAAGGCAGTTCTCAGGGGAAGTTTTATATCCCTGAGTGCATACTTAATTAAAGCAGAGAGAAGGGAGGTCAATGAATTGGACATGCAATTGAAAAAGTTAGAAAAAGAACAAATTGAAAACCCCCAATTTAGTACTAAATTAGAAATATTGAAAACCAAGGGAGAGATTAATAAAATTGAAATTAAGAAAACTATTGAATTAATAAATAAAACTAAGAGCTGGTTTTATGAAAAAATCAACAAAATTGATAGACCCTTAGTCAATATGATAAAAAAAGAAAGAAAACCAAATTATGAGTATCAAAAATGAAAAGGGTGAATCTACCTCTAATGAAGGGGAAATTAAAAAAAATAATGAGGAATTATTTTTCCCAATTGTATGCATATAAATATGACAATCCTAGTGAAATGGATGAATATTTACAAAATCACAAGTTGCCCAGATTAACTGAAGAGGAAGTGAATTACCTAAATAACCCCATCTCAGAAAAAGAAATCAAACAAGCCATCAATGAACTCCCTAGGAAAAAATCTCCAGGGCCAGATGGGTTCACTAGTGAATTCTATCAAACATTTAAAGAACAATTGATTCCAATACTTTACAAACTATTTGGGAAAATTAGTGAAGAAGGAGTCCTACCAAACTCTTTCTATGACACAAATATGGTACTGATTCCTAAATAAGGAAGAGATAAAACAGAGAAAGAAAATTATAGACCAATTTCCCTCATGAATTTAGATGCAAAAATTCTAAATAAAATATTAGCCAAAAGACTCCAACAACTTATCACAAAAATAATACACTCTGATCAGGTAGGATTCATTCCAGGAATGCAAGGATGATTTAATATTAGGAAAACCATCAGTATAATTGAGCATATCAACAATAAAACTAGCAGAAACCACATGATCATCTCAATAGATGCAGAAAAGCTTTTGACAAAGTACAACATCCATTCCTATTAAAAACACTAGAAAGTATAGGAATAAATGGAGCCTTCCTTAAAATAGTTGATAGCATCTATTTAAAGCCATCAGCAAGTATTATATGCAATGGGGATAAACTAGAAACCTTTCCAATAAGAGCAGGAGTGAAACAAGGATGTCCACTATCACCCCTCTTATTCAATCTCGTACTAGAAACACTAGCAGTAGCAATTAGAGAAGAAAAAGAAATCAAAGGAACCAGATTAGGCAAATAAGTGATTAAGCTATCACTCTTTGCAGATGATATGATATACTTAGAGAATCCTAGAGAATCAAGTAAAAAACTACTTGAGACAATAAATAAATTTGGCAAAGTTGCAGGATATAAAATAAACCCACATAAATCCTCAGCATTCCTGTACATCTCTACTGAAACTCAACAGCAAGAGATAGAAAGAGAAATCCCATTTAAAGTCACTGTAGACATTATAAAATATTTGGGAATCTACTTGCCAAAACAAACCCAGAATCTATATGATCACAACTACAAAACACTTCTCACACAAATAAAAGCAGATCTAAATAGTTAGAAAAATATCAATTGCTTGTGGCTGGGTTGAGCTAATATAATAAAAATTAAAATTTTACCCAAACTAAACTATATATTTAGTGCCATACCAATCAATTTACCAAAAAACTACTTTGTAGAGTTAGACAAAATAATAACAAAATTTATTTGGAAAAACAAACGGTCTAGAATATCAAGGGAATTAATGAAAAGAAATGCTAGGGGAGGTGGACTAGCTATGCCAGATCTTAATCTGTATTATACAGCAGCAGTCATCAAAACTGCTTGGTACTGGCAGAGGTGTAGAATAGTGGATCAATGGAATAGATTAGGCATAGGAGACCCAGCAGTTAATGAATATAGTAATCTATTGTTCGATAAACCCAAAGACCCCAGTTTTTGGGATAAGAATGCACTATTTGACAAAAACTGCTGGGAAAACTGGAATACAGTATGGCAGAAACTGGGCATAGATCATTATCTAGCACCATATACCAAAATCAAGTCTAAATGGGTGCATGATCTAGGTGTAAAGGATGATACTGTAAGCAATTTGGGAAAGCAAGGAATAGTTTACCTGACAGATTTGTGGAGAGGAGAAGACTTCAGGACCAAACAAGAATTAGAGACCATTATAAAATGCAAAGTGGGTAATTTTGGTTACATTAAATTAAAAAAAAAGTTTCTTTACAAACAAATCCAGTGTAAAAAAGATTAAGAGGGAAGTGGGAAATTGGGAAAGAATTTTTACAACCAATGTCTCTGATAAAGGACTCATTTCTAAAATATAGAGGGAATTGAGTCAAATCTATAAGAATACAAGTCATTTACCAATTGATAAATAGCCAAAAGATATGAACAGGTAGTTTTCAGAAGAAGAAATTAAAGATATCTATAAGCATATGAAAAAATGCTCTAAATCACTATTGACAAGAGAAATCAAAACAACTCTGAGATACCACATCTCTCCAGTCAGATTGGCTAAGATGACAAAACAAGAAAGCAACAAATGCTGGGGAGGATGTGGACAAATTGGAACACTAATACATTGCTGGTGGAGTTGTGAACTTATCCAACCATTCTGGAGAGCAATCTGGAATTATGCCCAAAGGATTATAAATAATTTCATACCCTTTGACCCAACAATACCACTTCTAGGGTTATATCCCAAAGAGATCATAGAAGTGGGAGAAAGACCCATATGTACAAAAGTATTTATAGCAGCCCTTTTTGTGGTTGCAAAGAATTGGAAACTAACGGGGTGCTCATCAATTGGGGAATAGCTAAACAAGTTGTGTTATATGAATGTAATGGAATATTATTGTGCTATAAGAAACGAGGAGGTGACAGATTTCATAATTACCTGGAGATACTTATACAAACTGATGCTGAGTGAGAAGAGTAGAATCAGAAGAAATTTGTACATAATCACAGACATGCCATACCTGTGATGACCAACTATGACAGACTGGACTCTTTTCAGCAATGCAGTGATATAAGTCAATCCTGAAAGACTCAAGAAAGAGAGAAATTTGCCATCCAGAGATATAACTAGAAAGAATTGAGCCTGAATCCTAATGGAAGCAAACTAAATGATCTTTTTCTTTAAAAAAAAAAGTGTTTTTTTACATGCAAGTGGGAGATATGATATACAGGCATTGGGATATAGAAATCTATATCGCCCTACTAGAAAGTTAGAGGGAGTATGGGGGAGCATATAAAAGGAAGCAGATTAGGGGAAGGGGTATTCAGTATGCTTTCTATCTTGGGGTGCAGGGTAGGGAAAGATGGGGAGAAAATTTGTAACTCAAAATCTTGTGGAAATGAATGTTGAAAATTAAAAATTAATTGAAAATAATAAGAACAATAAAATTCTGTGATTATATAAGTAGGTGCAGAAAAATGTTTAACAAAATACAAGATCCATCCCTTTTAAAAACAACAATGCTAATAGTAGAAAATATAAGTATAGGAGGATCTTTTAAAAATATACATTAAAATATCTACTTAAAACAAAAAGCCAGCATTGCAGATAAACTGGAAATCTTTCTAATAAGAACTAATGTAAAGCAAGGATATTTACTACTATCAATATTATTTGATATAGTATAATAAAGCTAGCTATAAGAATAAAAGAAAACTTTTTAAATGGAAGAAATACAACAAGAGGGAGAAATATTTTTTTTTGGTAAATGATACAAAGATTCCTTTAGAGATCCCTAGAAAGTCAACTAAAAATTGAAATTAAAAACTTCAGCCAAGTAGCATGATATAAAATAAGCCCAAGAATTCATCAGATTTTCTTCTTATAACCAACACAATATAGTAGGAGGATATAGAAAGAGAAATTAACCTTAAAAGAATTACAAAAAAATTTAAATACTTGTAATCTATTTACTGGGGTGCATAAGGAGTATATTAGCTTAAAAATACTCAATCCAAATAAAGGTATACCTAAATAATTGGATAAATATTAATTACTCATTGGAAGTTCAAACAAACATAATAAAATTAAAATTTTAACTAAATGATTTTGTATATTTAGTGGTATACCAATGAAATTGTTAAAGCATTACTTTGTGGAATGTTAAAAATGCTGAAATTCATATTATCATTGTTGATTGATTTTAGTTGTGTCAACTTATCATTACCCCATTTAGAGTTTTCTTGACAAAGATACTGGAATGTTTTGCCATTTTCTTCTCTAACTCACTTTATAGATGAGGAAACTGAGGCAAACAGGGTTATGTGACAGGCTTACTCAGTTAATAAGTGTCTGAGGCTGGATTTGAACCTAGCTGCTAACATCTTAAGAAACTTGAAATCCAAGGATTTTAGGGAAAATAATGAAAAAAGTGGGAAGTAATATAGACTAGCAATTTCTGTTCTGAAACTCAAAAGCAATCATCATCAAAATGATTTGGTACTAGGTAAGAGGTTGATTAATGGAACAATCACATGACATAGAGAAACAAACTAGCATTTTAACTTATTACTCTATCAATATGAAGGTCCTCATTCCAGATCTAAGACCTCACAACTTAACAAAATCCATTGGAAAAAAAATGGAAAGCAATGTGGCAGAAAGTAGGCATCAACCAATATCTTACACCTTATAATAAAATAAACTCTAAATTGATATAATACAGATATAACACGTCATATCATAAATAATTTGAAGGAGCAAGTAAGAAATGAATTTTTGGATTTATGGATAGAGGTAAAGCTCTTGACTAAACAAGAAATAGGGAAAATCACAACAGATAAAATGTATAATATTAATTATATATAATTTAAAAGATTTTAATAAATAAAACCAATGCAGCTAATATTGTAAGTGAAAAATAAACTGAGGGAATTCATCTTTGTATCATTTCTCTGACAAATGTAATTTTTAAGATATATAGGAAAGTGATTCAAATTTATAATACTAACCATTATCCAAATGATAAATCATCAAAGGATACTAACAGGTAATATTCCAAGGAAAAAATCCAAACTATAAGTGACCACACACACACACATTTAATTTATTCACACTGCTCAATAATTAGAGAAATACAAATTAAAACAACTATGAGTTTCCACCTCATAAATATCATACCTACAAAGTTGATTTAAAAAAAAAAAGAAAAACAATAAATGCAGTGCCTTTGTGGAAACATGTAGATAGGTGGACTATCAATGGATCTATGGATTGGTAGAACTATTAAAAAGAGCAAATTGTAGCTGTGCCAGAAGTAGCAACACGAATATAATTAATAATAATTAAAAGTAATGATAACAATAGTGTGGCCCATAAATATCATTACTGGATCTATACTACAAAGAAGCAAGAGAAAGGAAAAGGACACAAATGTACAAAGATATTTAGAGTAGCCCTTTTTTATGATGTCAAAGAACTGGATATTAAAGTGGTGCTCGTTAATTAAGGCATGACTGAACAATTTGTAGTATAGGAATTTAACAGAATACTTTTGTGCCATAAAACAAAAATGACTGAAGGGACAGCTTCAGAGAAACTTGGGTTGGCCTACCATGAGCAATTAATATTCTCTAATTATTTAGTTCTGTCTGTTTTTATGTAAAGTTTGTTTTGTAATTATGAACATACAATTACTATTTGTTTTATCATTTTCACCTTCAAAAATCATGCTTTCTTTAGTTATTTTAAATGGAATTTCTCTTTCTTTCTTTTCCTGCTCAGTTTTGTTGATAAAATATAGAAATACCAAAGTGAGTTTATTTTATATACTGAAACTTTAAAGAAATTACTAGTTGTTTTATTTTTTTTCATTGATTCTCTAGAGTTCTTTAAGTAAACCCATGATACCATCTGCAAAAAGTGATAATTTTGTTTCTTCTTTCATTAAACTCATGTTCTTAATTTCTTTATCGTATCTTTGCTGTAGGTAAATGTATTGGGATTTGCTAGGTGGCACAATGGATAGAATGTTAAAGCTGGAGTCAGGAAGAACTCAGCTTAATCCAACTTCAGACATTTAGTAGCTGATTGACACTGGGGAAGTCACTTAACATCAGGAAGGAGAGAATGCAGGAATTGTCAATTTGGAAAAGACATTTTTCTTTATTAGAATCAGAATGAATATTATTTATAATTTGAGCAGTCAGTTCTAAAAATTGATTATATTATTTTATGACAATTTTTTTCTTTTCCAAATGCTTTATTAACTTCTGGTTTACATTGTACATTTCTGTCAGATTTTGAGTTACAAATTTTCCCCATTTTTCTCCTACCCACTACCCCAGAATAGCAGTCCCAAAGGATATCCCCTCATCCAATCTGCTCTCCCTCATCACATCTCCCATACACCCTTCAACTTTTTGAACAGGGCAAGATGAATCCTCCTGCCCCAATGCCTGCACATATTTTCTCCCAATTATATGCACAATAGAAATAATCATAGTATTTATATATATTTTTTAAAAATTTGGTTTTAAAAGGAAAATAAGCAACTCAGTATGTACTGTACATGTGTAGCTATGCTAAACATTACCATAACAGATATATTGTAAAAGACTGACTATATTTTCCTCCCTCCCATCCCACCTCTCACCTGGTACACTCCCCACTTTGATCCTGTTCCTTTTCAAAAGTGGGTACTTCCAACTCCCCACCCCCAGCCTGCCCTCCCTTCCATTGACCCCCTCTAGTCCCCTTCTCCCCTACTCTCCTGTAGGTTGAGAAACCCTATTTAGTATGTATGTCATTCTCTCCCTAAGCCAAATTCAGTGTGGATAAGGTTTTGCCTTTTTGTCTTCCTGTTCTTCCCCTCCCTTGTAACCATTTCCCCTTGCTAGTTCTATATGACATAGTACACCCCATTCTGTCTCTCCCCATGTCTTCTCAATATATTCCTCTCACTCCTCTTAATTTCACCTTTTAAGTATCATCCCTTCCTATTAAATTCGACCTGTGCCCTCTATCTATGTATACCTGAAAACATATATACACACATTCACATATGTATTCATATTCCCATATACCCTTCTTCAACTATTTTCAAACTGAGAAAACTTTCATCAGTTACAGTTATTTTTCCCTGTAGGAATGTAAATAGCTAAACTATAATAAGTTCATAATGATTTCTTTTTCCAGTTTACCTTCTCAAGCATCTCCTGCTTCTTGTGTCCGAATGTCAAATTTTCTATTCAACTCCGGTTTTTTCCTCAAGAATGCTTGGAAGTCCTCTATTTCACTGAATGGAAGTTACAATTACACACGCACATACATATTTCCCCCTGAAACAAGATACTCAGTTTTGCTTGGTAGGTGATTCTTGATTTTAATCCTAGGTCTTTTGCCCTGCAGAATATCATATTCCAAGCCCTTTGATCCCTCAATGTAGAAGCTGCCAGGTCCTGTGCTATTCTGATTTTGTTTTCACAATATTGAAATTGTTTCTTCCTGGCTGCTTGTCATATTCTCTCCTTGATTGGGGAATTCTTGAACCTAGCTATAATATTCCTAAGAGTTTTCTTTTTGGGATCTTTTTCAGGAGGTGATTGGTGGATTCTTTTAACCTCTATTTTGCCCTCTGGATCTAAAACATCATGGCAATTTTCCTTGAGAATTTCTTGAAGGATGATTTCTAGGTTCTTTCTTTGATCATGGCTTACAGGTAATCCAATAATTTTTAGATTGTCTCTCCTGGATCTATATTCCAGGTCAGTGGTTTTTCCCATGAGATATTTCACATTGCCTTCTAATCTTTCGTTTGTTTGGATCTGCTTAACAGCATCTTGATTTCTCATTAAGTCACTAGCTTCCATTTGCTCCAGTCTAATCTTGAAGGAATGATTCTCCTCAGTGAGCTTTTGAGATTCTTTTTCCATCTGGCAAATTTGGCTTTTTAAGGCATTCTTCTCCTCATTGCCTTTTTGAGCCTCTTTTGCCATTTGAGTTAGTCTATTTTTTAAGGTGTTATTTTCCTCATTCAGGCTGTTGACTGTCATTTCATACTTTTCTTGCATCATTCTCATTTCTCTCCCCAATTTTTCCTCAACTTCTCTTACCTGCTTCTTAAGGTCCTCTATGGCCTGTAAGTAGCTTGTATTTTCATTTGGGGCTTTTGGTGCAGGATTTCTGACCTCGAAGTCCTCCTCCTGTTCCATGCTTTAATCCTCTTTGTCCCCAAAATAGGAGTCTAATGTTGAATTTTTCTGTTTATTTTTTTCCTTTGCCTAGGCATGTTGCCACTCAATTACTTGACTTTTGGGCTTGTTGCCACAGTAGGACACCACTACCAGCCAGGGGAGTTTCCATCTCAAATGCTGGAGCCTTCCCAATTGCTGGAGTTATTAGTTGGGTGGCCTCTTTGAAGCCTCCACAGGCTCTGGCAAGCTGGTCCCACACCCCAAGACCTCTACCCCAGACTGCAATCCAAACCCAAGAAGGGTAAAGCAAGAGCAATTACCCTCCAGACTGATCACTGGTTCCCCCTAGAGTTCACAGGCTAGGAGCTGAAGCTGCAACATGGCAATGTGGCACAAGCTGCACCAGCTCCTCAGTGGCTTCTCACCCCCAGGGTAAAGAGGCCACATGCTCTCCCAGACAGTCCCAAAGTCCATAGGCCACTGACCTCTCACTTTTTCCTAGGCATCTATGTGTTGATAATTCTGGAAATGCCACAGCTGCTGGTGTTCTGGGGTCCCTCCACCCAGCTGCTGGACTGGTTACCCTGATCCTAAAACCTCCGACTCACAGGAACCTGGGTTCGGCCACAGCCGGGCTGCCAGACTGTCCTCAGTGGGAGGTTAGCTCCTCTGTGTCATTTTGTGGGTTCTGGAGCTCCAGAGGTCGTTCAAAGTCCCCCTTTTACATAATTTTGAAGTGGTGTGGACAAGAGCTCCATGGAAGTGTTGTTTCTACTCTGCCATTTTGTCTCTGTCCCCAGTTATATTATTTTGAATGGTGTAAGTATTAAAATAGGTAACATTGACTTTCTAAAATTTATCTCCTAATACTAAGGAAATATAATTGACTTTGGAAGTATAGTATAATGTGTTAAGTGGCAGTATAATGAAAGTAAAATTGCTCATAAGAAATCTGACTAAAATAAAGAATAAAATTTAAACCACTATAGAGACATCATTACTGGAGAATAATTGATCATCATTCCAACATGTACAGTTAAAAAAAGTAGTTGAGATTACTCAGACAGTCCTATTATATATAAACTTCCTTTTCCCATTTAGGAAAGTTAATAATTGTTTGTTGACTAATGAATGAATAAAAGTGTATGTTTTCTTTGACAAAATAAAGTTAATTTTTCAGATAAGTGCTTGCTTTCTAGGAGTTTAAAATGTAAGGCAAATGACACTGATGTTCATGATATTTTTAATATTCCTCTCCTCTTCATTCACAAGGCAACTATTCTACCCCAAACCTTCATCACTTTTCACCTGGAGTATTGCAATATATTATCTTAATTGACCCGCACTGCTTCCAGGCTCTTTCCTCTGCAATCTAATTTCCACATAGCTGCCAAATTGCTATTCCTAAGGAACAGGCTGTCCATGTCAGTCACCTGCTAAAACCCTTCAGTGACTCCCTATTGCCCAAAGGATAAGATTGTAAACTACTCATTCTAGTATTTATAAACTTCCACAACCTACTGGCCAGCTCTATGTCAATGTAATATAATGTAATACATGTATATATGTATATAACATATGATATGATATAATGTCATAGCATATCATATATTATTATATCTAATCTAATATGTTGTGTTACTGTATCACATCTCATCAAACATGTTTTAGGGTATTATATTATTGCATCATATCACATTAAATTATTATATTGTATCATATAATATCACACTTGGAAGGTCAGCAGGTAAAGTCTGTTTCACTCAGGTAAAAGGAGAGAACATACCAGGAAGGAAATAGCCTAGCAAGTCAGGCCCTGAGCCCCCGTCCAGAGACAGGAGAGCAGGCAGATGCCAATGCCAGGACCCTGCCCCCCATGCTTCAGCATAGCATCTGCAGAATGGACAGACACCATTTTAGGGACCCTTCCAATGCCCTGGATGAATGGACAGAAACCAGCACCAGAACCTTTCTATTTGCCTCAGCACAGTTTGGGTGAAGGGGCAGATGTCAGTGTCAGGTCCCATCCCATGCCTCAGCATAGCTGAGCAAGTAGGAAATGATAGCACCCCTATGTGTCTCAGCTCAGTACCAGGTGAGTTGTCAAATTTCTTCAACACTAATCAACACAAGCTCCACCCCCAAACTCCATTTTTTCACAGCAACAGGCAAACAGCAAGACCCCCCCACAGCCCAAGCACAGTATAGGGTTCCTCCTACTGCATCAGTATAGTTCCAGGTCAGACCCTTGCAGCTTCCAGCAGCACCAGTCATCCCCCATCCCACCCCATCCTCTCAGCACAGCATCAGGAATAAGGGTCCTCCATGGGTCTCAAGGTAACACCAGTTCTGCATCAGGCAAACATGGTCCACATCCCCTGGCACAAGAAGCTTGGGACAGTGCCTCTTCCATCCCCTGAGCAAAACTAAAATGTAAAAATAAGGAAAAATGCTGGGAAAAAATGAGCAAAAAACAAAGAAAAAACAAAACAAAACAAAAAAGAATCCAACCCTAGAAGGTTATTATGGTGACAGGAGACACTCTGACAAACTCAAAAAAGACAACAATGTCAAAATGCTTACTCATAAACCCCAAAGAAAAATGGAAATTGAACTGGAGTCAAGAAAGAACTCATGGAAGAGTTCAAAAAGGAATTTAAAATTCAAATAAGAGAGATGGAAGAAAAAATTGGGAAAAGAAATGAGAGTGGTATGAGAGAATCATTAAAAGAAGAGTCAACAGCTTGGAAAAAGAAAATAACTCCTTAAAAAGTATAATTGGCCAAATGGAACAGGAAGCACAAAAGCTGACTGAAGAAAATAATTTTCTAAAAATGAGAAATGGGCAAATAGAAGCTAATAACTCTATGAGACATCAAGATTCAATCAAACAAAAGTAAATAAATGAAAAATAGAAGAAAATGTAAAATATCTTACTGGAAAAAAAAAACTGACCTGGAAAAATAGACATAAGAAGGATAATTTAGGAATTACTGGACTGCCTGAAAGTCATAGTCAAAAGGAGGACCTACACATCATACTCCAAGAAGTTAAAAAAGAAAACTGCCCTGACACACTAAAACAAGATGGTAAAATAGACATCAAAAGAATCCATTGATTACCTCCTGAAAGAGATACCCAAAAGAAAACCCCAGAAACATTATAACCAAATTCCAAAATTCCCAGGTCAAGGAAAAATATTGGAAGCAGTCATAAAGTAACAATTCAGATATCAGGGAGCCACCGTCAGAATTACAGAGAACTTACCAACTATAATATTAAATAATCAAAAGTCATGAGCACAATATGATTGAAGACAAAGGATCCAAAACTACAATCAAGTATCTCACCTACCAAGTGAAATGGAGCACAATCTTTCATCAAAATTAAAAAAAAAAAAAGATTGTTCAATGAAATACAAATCTTTCAAGCTTAACTGAGGCAAGACCAGAGCTGAGCAAAAGTTTTGATTTTTGATATCAAGACTCAAGAGAAGCCTAAAAGGGTAAAAAAGGAAGAGAAAACATAAGGGATTCAGTAGAGCTAAACTGTTTACATACCTACATGGGAAGATGATATTTGTAATTCTGAACAACTATATCACCAATAATGCAGTTAGGAGGGGTATAACTATACAGAGCGTGAGAGTAGAGGGTGAATTTGAGGGGATGACATAAAAAATAATGGACAGGTGAGAGAGAGGAGTGTACTGAGAGAAAAAGAAGAAGGGAGAGGTAGAATAGGGTAAATTATCTCATACGAAGATGCACAAAAGACTTATTATGGGAGGGGAAAATGGGAGGTGGGTGATGGGTACTGCTTGAACCTTACGTTCGTCAGAATTGGCTCAAGGAAGGAATAACATATGTAATTAGTTGTATATAGTAATCCATTTTACACTACAAGGAAGTAGGAGGGGAGGAGAGTAAGTAAAGAGATGGGGGACTGACAGATGGGAGGGCAGATTGAGGGAGGTGGTGGTCAGAGGAGACAGACAGACAGTCAGAGAGAAAGAGAGGAGAGAGAGAGAGAGAGAGAGAGAGAGAGAGAGAGAGAGAGAGAGAGAGAGAGAAAGAGAGAGAGAGAGAAAGAGAGAGAGAGAATCTTTTCCTCACTGAGATTGCAATGTAGTGCTTGAAAGCAGAATTTTACATCCATTCACTAGTCATCAATTTATAAATAACCTTTCACTGAACTTCTTAAACCACAGATGCTGTTTTCATTTCAAGATGAAAAACTCTGACTTCATTTAGATGTAGATAAAGATATATACTTATACTATCCACAGATATCAAAATATATATTAACAGCAGTATAATTGTGAAATGGGTTCTGTGCTGTATGCTTGGTAATATTTTTGTTACCCACAAATAATATCAAATATAGACTATATCCAGGCCGCATGAAAGAGGTATCTGAGTCTGTTAAAATATAAAGAAGGCTCTGTTGGCCAAGGGCAAAAGTTTAACAACAATAAAAGGGTGTATTTTAAAGGCTTTTTGTAAAGGGGGAAAAGTTCTGTGGTCATGTTCTCCAACTTTATGTATATTTATCTATCATTTTAATATAAACAGGGTGTATTTATGAAGCCTAAAGAAATAGGAAACAGATTCCCTGTTTTCAAAATAACAAGACATATCTTCCAGGATGATAAGCAATAGCAGAATAGAGTGAATCAAAAATCAAATTCCCTTCTGATGCCTAACCAAGATTTTAATTTGAATGCACAAATGCAATGTGACAACAGATATATACAGTAGCACCACCCACCCAGCCCTGATGTAGTGAGGGGTCTGCCAGAATCCCCATTATAATCTCATTCTTAAAGTGAAACTCTGATGATTCAATTCACATGAAACTTGGCATAAAAGTCCTCAGCCAGATGCACTTTTGTTGTAAAAAATAAATAAATAAATAAGTGAATTTTAAGATCTAAATAGAGTCAACTGGTTTTGATTAAAAGGCACATAGCATGTAAATTCTGGCAAACAGTTAGACCATAATGATGTCAGTGGAAGGACTGTAATGGTCCCATTGACATCGAAGTCATTCAATGGAATAGCAGATAATTGCCAATGGAAAGATTCTTAGATGCGGAGTTACTCTGAAAGGTGCAGCCTTCTTAATTCATTCAAACTATTTCAGATAATATCCCTGAAATAAATAATCATAGAATTTGAATTCAAAGCACTGTGCTTTCCATGCATATAAATCATGCTGTGATATACTGCAATATTAAATGAATTGAGAAAAAGACACCAATGTTGTTTGTGTCTGATAAGGTAGGTGAAATGTGATATTATAGTTAAATGTAGTATCTGAAGTACAGAATATCTAAGTTCAAATCTTGCCTCTGATAGTTTGACCCTAGGTGGGTCACTTGAAACTCTGTGTTCCTTGAGAAATTCCCTAGACTTATCTTTTAGGCCATTTATGTTCCCAGAGGGCATTCTCTTAGTATGGAGAAAACCAGATCCCTTGGAAATATTTCCTGGCATGGAAGATTCATAATGTCATTCAGTAGAATAAAAACTAAGATAATATGATATATGTATATATTTTAAAAATTTTCATAAATGAAAATTTTCACTAATTGGACTTGGTCTTCCCTAGGTATATCTCATCATACTTAATATCTTTAAAGATGTCAAAAATACCTAATTATTCAATGTTATACATATAATTGTGTATACATATATATATATATATATATATGTATTTGTATGTATACACAAATGTATGTATATTGAGAAGGAGATGTTACATAGCTGTATATATAAGATGGTGGTCACAGTTAGATAAGCAGCAAAATCAGATATATGGAATGGAGAGATATTTCAAAGTAATTTTAAAGTACTTATCCAAAAGGTTAAGAAATATGCCCTTGGGTATTCCAAAGCATCCTATGATGCAAAGAGGTGCATCTGATACTTGATTTTTCATGGCATGATTATTGTGATTTTGAACCCTTTTATTCTCCATACCATCCCTGCTTTGGTCTGGTTTCCTTTTTATAAAAGTTCATAGCTCTAAAGGATGGGATTTCAAAAACTTACTCCAAAAGAGGTTTTTATAATATGTCAATTTTAATTGTTTCTACTACTTTTGAAACCTGGTCTCCAGAAAGTTTGAGAAATATAGCCAAATGTTATGTTAGATATGTAAGAAAATCATTGGGGAAGTATGTTTGAGAAAATAAAACTTAAATCTAAGTGTCATAATTAATATATGTTCTACCTGTGATAAACAAAAAATTATGTATTATTTGATATCCCTAAATAAATATATTAAATATGATAAAATATAACTAAGGAAGGTCAAAAAGTAAATTAGTGAAATATCCCACTTTATGGGATGTTTGTTTAAGAAATATAATTTTATTATTTCCAAAGAACATATGCACCAAATCTATAGCAATTAAAATGTAGTAAGATGAAACTAAACACCTCTGCTTAAAGACATTTTTTTTACTTTTTACAAATACTTCATTAACTTCTGGTTTACATCATTCATTTCTGGCAAATTTTGAGTTACAATTTTTCCCCCGTTTTTACCCTACCCAACACCCCAGAATAACAGTCCCCCAAGATATCCCCTCATACAATCTGCTCTCTCCCATGTCTTCTCCCATATAACCTTCCACTTTTCCATTAGAGCAAGGTGAATCTCTGTGCCCCAATGCCTACACATCTTATCTCCCAATTACATGCAAAATAGTATTAATAATAGCATATATATATATGTATATATACATACATATATATATATATATATATATATATATATATATATACATATATATTTGAAGCATTTACTTTTGAAACTTCGAATTCCAGATCCATTCCCTTCTTCCCTTGTCACCCACTCCCATTGGGAGGATAAGCAATTAAGTATGTGTTGTACATGTATAGCTATGCAAAACATAACCATAGTAGATATATTGGAAAAGACTGACTATATTTCCCTCCCACCCATCTTACCCCCCACCTGGTATACTCCCTACTTTGATCCTGTCCCTCTTCAAAAGTGGGTGCCTGAAAACTCACCTCCCCCCAGCATACCCTCCCCTCCATCATCCCCCCTATCATCCCCCATGCCCCTACTCTCCTGCAGGGTGAGATATCCCATTTAGTGTGTATGTCATTCTCTCCCTGAGCCAAATTCAATGAGAATATGGTTTTGCTTCTTTGCCTTCCTGTTCTTCCCCTCCCCTGCAACTACTTCCTTCTACACTAGATAGTTTATGCCCCCTGCCCCCGCCATCTCTCCCCATCTCCTCTTGCCACATTCCTCTCTCACCTCTTAACTTGACCCCTTAAGTATCATCCCTTCCCACCAAATTTGACCTGAGGCCTCTATCCATGTATACCTGTAAACATATATATATATATATATATATATATATATATGTATATATGCATATATATATGTATATATACATATATATATATATACACACATTCACATATGTATTCATATGTTCATATAGCCTTCTTCAATTATTTTCATACTGAGAAATGTTTCATCAGTCACAGTTATTGTTTTTCCATATAGGAATGTAAATAGTTCAACTTTAATAAGTCCCCTTTGATTTCTTTTACCTGTTTGCCTTCTCAAGTATCTCTTGCTTCTTGTTTCTGAATGTCAGATTTCTACTCAACTCTGGTTTTTTCCTCAAGAATGCTTGAAAGTCCCCTATTCCATTGAATGATGATATTTTCCCCTGAAACAAGATACTCAATTTTTCTGGGTAGGTGATTCTTGGTTTTAATCCCAGTTCCTTTGCCCTTATTCCATGCCCTTATATCCCTCAGTGTAGAAGCTGCCAGGTCCTGTGCTATTCTGATTGTGTTTCCACAATACTGAAATTATTTCTTCCTGGCTGCTTGTAGTATTTTCTCCTTGATCTGGGAATTATGGGACCTGGCTATAATATTCCTAGGAGTTTTCTTTTGGGGATCTTTTTCAGGAGGTGATCTGTGGATTCTTTCAACTTCTATTTCACCCTTTGGGTCTAAAATATCAGGGCAATTTTCCTTGAGAATTTCTTGAAGGATGATTTCTAGGTTCCTTCTTTGATCATGGCTTTTGGGTAGTCCAATAATTTTTAAATTCTCTCTCCTCGATCTATTTCCAGGTCAGTGGTTTTTCCCATGAGATATTTCACACTGCATTCTATTTTTTCAATTGCTTGGATCTGTTTAACAGCATCTTGATTTCTCATAAGCTCACTTGCTTCCATTTACTCCAGTCTGATTCTGAAGGAATGAATCTCCTCAGTGAGCTTTTGAGATTCTTTTTCCATCTGGCAAATTCAGCTTTTTAAGACATTCTTCTCCTCATTGCCTTTTTGAGCCTCTTTTGCCATTTGAGTTAGTCTATTTTTTAAGTTGTTATTTTCCTCAGTCAAGCTGTTGTGTCTCTCATTTCATACTTTTCCTGCATCCTTCTCATTTCTCTTCCCAATTTTCCTCCACTTCTCTTATTTGGTTTTTAAAATCCTTCTTAAGGTACTTTATGGCTTGTAAGCAGCTTATATTTTCATTTGGGGCTTTTTGTGCAGGATTTCTGACCTCACAGTCCTCCTCCTTTTCCATTCCTTGATCCTCTTTGCCCCCAAAATAGCAGTCTAATGTTGCATTTTTCTCTTTAATTTGTTTTCTTTGCCTAGGCATGTTGCCACTCAATTACTTGAATTTTGGCCCTGTTGCTGCAGTAGGACTCTGCCACCAGACAGAGGAGCTTCTGTCCCAAATGTTGGGGTCTTCTGAATTGCCAGAGGCATTAGTTGGGTGCCCTCCCTGAAGCCCCTATACACTCTGGCAAGCTGGATGCACTCCCCAAGTACTCCACCCCAGACAGCAATCCAGATCCAAGGACATTAAAGCAAGAGCAATTACCCCCCAGATTAATGGCCAGATCCCCCTACAGTTCACAGGTCAGGAGCTGAAGCTGCAATCGAAGCTGCAAAATGGTGGCTGTGCAGCATCTCCTCAGCAACTTTTCACCCCCAGTGGAAGAAGCTGACGCCTTCCCAAATACTGGTCCCAAAGTCCATTGGGCACTAACCTCTCACTTTCTCCTAGTCATATATGTGTTGATAATTCTGGAAAAGCCACAGCTGCTGGTGTTCTGGGGTCCCTCCAGCTGGCCGTTGGTCCAGGCCACCCTGGGGCTAAAACCTCGGGCTCAGGACGTCCTGGGCTCAGCTTCCAGAGCACTGTGCTGCCTGCTCCCTGCCATGCTGCCGGGCTGTCCTCAGCAGGAGGTTAGCTTCTCTGTTTCATTCTGTGGGTGCTGGAGCTCCAGAGGTTGTTTAGAGTCCCCTTTTACATAATTTTGAAGTAGTGTGGCCTGGAGTGCTGTGGAAGTATTGTATCTACTCCACCATCTTGGCTCCACTCCCTTGCTTAAATATTTCTAAAATAATAGTGGAAGTCCAAAGTCACTAACCTTCCCACCATACCTAATCATCCTTAGTCCCCCTCTGTTCTTATAAGTGTGCTGGGGTCTATCTTGTCTCTTCCTGATAGTGACTCAGTAATAGCTTGGAAATAGGTGGAAAGGGAGCACAATTGCTGTGGGAGGGAGAGGGAAAAGACAGGGAAGAGAAGAACCAGATAAGAAAAGTTCAACCTTTAACTCAGATATAGTCATCTCCCAGTATTGTTTATACATAGTTCAGAGACTTAGCTTAACTTAACCTAGTCCATTACCCTAATTCAAAGAGGTGGAGACTACTCACACTCAGGTGAAAATTTAGCTTTGAAATGAAAGGTGGAGAGGCCAGTGAGGCTATAAACTATCAAGGAAGGTGATTATCTATAAACCTAGCTCTAGGCAGAAAACAAAAACAAAACAACAAAACTCCTAAAGGAGGAAATATAATAATAATCTCATAAGAAGGTTACAACATGATGATAAGGATCATAAATAATGAAAGTGAACCCCAAACTCCAATGACAAAGAAACCAAGACAATATATTCTATGGCTCACACAAAGATAATGGAACTGTGACAAGAAACTCCAAAATGGTTCATTAGAAAAATGAAATATCCAGAAGAAGAAATTAAGATGGCAATTGGATCAGAATTCAGATCTTTAAAAGTATAAACAGAAAAAAGGAACAGAGTATACGGCTTAAAAATTGACAGATAATATCTCCAAAGAGCAAACATTGGAAATGGAAATGATAGATTTAGAACTAAGAAATGCATAAGTTGAAAAAAATTGGCATAAAAGAAGCAATAGACAACTATTTTGAAAGATCACATGAATTCTATACAAGCCAAAGCACCTGTGAATTTGAAGACAGTATGTACCAAGATAATTTAAAAATCCGAATACCATGTTGTAGGAAGTGATACAAAATAATCATCCAAAATATTAGAAAGCAGTAATTAAAATTCCGATTGGTAGATTCTATATGTTGCTTAGAGAGCAAAACACCAAACTTAAAACTCCAAGGTATGTAATGGTTAAATTTCAGAATGCCACATACAGAGTGAACTTTGAAGTCAGCCAAGAGAAAAGTTTTCAGCTATGAAGCAAAGTCAACTTTTAAAAAATATCTTTATTTTTATATGACCATTTCTGAATATGTTCTTCACTTTTGTCCTTTCAGTGAGCCACTCTTCATAACACAGCTTTAAAAAAAATACAGAATAAGGTAGTCAGCAGAACTAACCAATATATCATACTGAATTTGATAGAACTTGCAATTCTTTATAGCTATAGTACCCCACTGTAAATAAGGGGAGAGGTACAGTAAAGTCAATTTGAATAATCACCACACACATATGTACATATACATGTACATGTACATATATACACACATACACACATGCATACACATATACACACATGTTGCAGCAAGCACCCCAGCATCCCCAGGGTGGCTGCCAACACAGGTTCTTAGATCTGCTTTTCTAAAGGAAAGCGACTCAAAATGGTTCAACCATCTTGCTTTAGTCAATCAAACATATTATTTACCTAGATCAGGAGAAAAAGTCAGCATCCCGAACTTCAGAGTATACAAAGGTTACAAGTAAAAATTACAAGAAGACAGAGAAACAAACAGATCAAGCAGAAAAGCCTCCAACTATCCAACCATTACATCCATACCTAGTCAGTTACCAGAGAGAGAAGCATCAGCATCTAGGTTTTTCAAAGCCAGGGGGCTCTCAATAGCTGCCCAGAGTCTCATCTGGTCAAATCACAAGCTTCTCAAAGTGAGTCCCAAAACAAAGCCTCACATCAGGGATTATATAGCCTTTTTCCTGGGTCAGAGAATGTAACAACCCTCTTGACCCACTGCCCAATCACAAAGTATCCCCTGAAACACAAGCTTCCCACCACAGGCTCCAGGTGCACTTAACCTAGGGGCAGGGAAGATCTTAAAATTTTACATTCCTATAACAATACACATACACATACACATACACATACACATACACATACACATATACATACACATACATATATACACATACACATGCATCACTTATGTATACATATATACATATACATACACATACACATACAAATACATATACACATACATCTACCCATTTGGTGTGTATATATTGTGTGTATGTATACATACATAAGAACCTAAAAGTATAAGAGAATTTGAAAGAGCAGAAGGGAAGTAGGAAGAATTGAA
Organism: Gymnobelideus leadbeateri; assembly: GCA_011680675.1. NCBI lineage: Eukaryota > Metazoa > Chordata > Mammalia > Diprotodontia > Petauridae > Gymnobelideus > Gymnobelideus leadbeateri. The sequence continues at coordinate 25,334 of WOXC01004902.1, read as the reverse complement.
TTACTATTTCAAAAACTAAAATACACATTGCACTACAAACAGGGGTGTGCTAGTAAATGCTTAACAGCTTCCTTTCTGAAAATGCATGATATGCTTTAAAATTTAATATGTATTATCATGTTCCCATTACTTTCTTAACATCTATATGATAACAAAAATAATATGTTAAACCCTGATTTGCAGCATTTTCTGATTTCTGAAGTATAAATACTCACACAGAAAATTTAATAATCAACTCTTGTAAGTCAATATGAGATAACTCCAACACACCTCTGACTACAAATGGATCAATACTCTTTGAGGGACAACGGCACAGGCACACTTAGGTTGAATATGGAAAGAATAGGTGAGAGTCAGGAAGAATCAAGAGGTAGATGCACTCCCATGCAGCCTGAATGTTAGCAGAGAAGAGATTCTTATTCCTTTGGTCTAACAACAAAAACTGAAACTCATTATTTGGTATACTAAGATTAACTCCCAACACAGCACCCTGCCTCCTTATTGAATTGGAATTTCTAGGAGTGAGGCATATGTGAAGAACCTTCAAAAACAAGCAAACAAAACAAAAACAAATTTGGGGAACAGATAATAGAGTAAGATCAACAGCTATAGGATAGAGAAGGGTACACAATTTTTGTCTTCTAGGAGTCCACTGTTTGTTCATGGGGATGTGAATGGATCTATCCATTCTCAAAATTAATTTGAAATTTGTTCACCCACTTTGAACTAGTGATGTCACTAATGGGACTATCACCCCAGAAAGGACATAGATAGAAAAGCCTCATATATTTTGAAATACTAATGCTATCACTTTTTCTGATGTCAAACAATGGAGACAATTCTTTTCTCATCCTAACCTCTAAGGTCCCCTCCAGTTCAAGTCCATAATCCTATGACTCTATCCACCTCTAAGGTCTCCTACCTGACAGTATCTATGATCCAATTTCATCCTTCCTTCTGTGATAAATAGTGGCTTCCTCCTCAGAACACCTAACTCCCCTCTCTTCAGATCTTTCTGCTACAAAAGAACCAACAGACTGCCTTCAAGTTTTCCTTGTATTCTTCCAAATTACTCAAAATTCCCCCTTCCCCATCGTCTAATTTCAATCTCTGACCTTATTCACCAATCCCAAACCCTCTTAAATTACCTTCATTCAGTTTCCTTCCCTTTTTTGGAGCCCAAGTCTTTCTTCTTCAGATCTTAATCACAGTCTTCACCCATGGAGGCCAGAAATAAAATTCCAGAGATAAATTTGTCAGTAGGAATTAGGCAACTTTCTTCTTTTTTTAGGGAAGGTTCAATGATAAGAGGATGATAGATTTGGAAGTGACTGACACAAAAAGGCATCAAGAACACTTTTAAATAATTAAATTGTGTCAGTAAATTAAAAACAAATTGAGAGAGATGAGAGAGAGAGAAAGAGAGAGAGAGAGAGAGAGAGAGAGAGAGAGAGAGAGAGAGAGAGAGAGAGAAGAGAGAAGGATCAGTAAGAAGCAATCTAAATTATTTTTGGAAAGAAGGGTGCTAAGGCCAATGAAATTTAGTAGATTATGGTAATCGTGTGATTCTGACACTCTCTATAATATTGACAAGATGGATTTAATTTATTGAGTATTCCACAGAATATTAAAATCTTAGGTGTTATGATAGGATCTTCTCATTGCATTAAGCAAAAGATGTAAAAAATGTTTTTCAAATACTTTAGTTGATTGTGTGTACGTATGTTTTTCCTGTACAGTATTTTTATGTACCTAGTTAGAAAAACATCACAACTTGAACTTGTTACATGACAAGGGTTTAGTATATAAATCAAGATATTTTACTTACTAAAAAATCTCCGGTCACCCTGGATTTGTGCTTATATAGATCCCAGAAAGCAGAGAGAATGTGAACAATGTGGTGCTTTTCATGACCCTACCAATTATATACCAATTATAATCTATATACATCTGCCAAGATGAGAAAGAAATATGTGTAACAGAAAGTCTGGTGACTTCACAGCTTTCCTGGGACAGCATCTCTCTATGACTCTCTCTACTTGGAGAAACTCAGAAAACTTCTGAGGAACGAATCCTGCTTCTTCTGGAATAACAATGATGAAGTGTAAGTAAAGCACCTTGGCAAGCCAGACTAGGATAGACGAAGCATGTTAGGACATTCTGTAACTGGTTCTGGTTAGTCAACCACTTGATAAAGAGGAGGCTTTTTATTTGATTTTGGAGCCATTCTAAAAGTCCTGTGGCCTCCAGATACTTTTTCTTTGCCTCATTTTCTTTGGGGAGAGGGGGTGGGTATTTCAATGACTTTCACTCATGGTATCTGATGAAAAGAGTGGGAGTTTTGAAAGGTCAGAAAAGCAAGCTACAGGAACCTGGGAGTCAGAGTACAGGCTGTGTGTCAGGCAACCTGACACTGATGTTCTGAAGAGCAAGGAGAAATCTTTTGGTGAATATTTTGGGCTTCCCATCCAGTGGAATCTGAGATAAGGACTCATCCGGCAGAAAAGCAGTATTTAAGTGTGAACTTGGTGGCAACATTGCCATGTAGAGACTGAATTAAGTTGATCTAATCTTTCCCCCTTCTCCCCCAAAGTGGTTTTGGGGAGGGTATTCCATAGAGGTGATGGATGATTTTGGGGGGTATGCTTATTCTTGCTATGTATTTGAATTAAATATCATTTTGTAAATTAATTAAGTGATTAATTAAGCAATTAAATGCTAGTGACTGGGGTGCTAGTCACTCGTCCCTGAAAATGGGGAAACACAACTGGTAGTAACTTAAGCTAATGATATTAAAGAAGAGACATGTCCTAACCCCCTAAAGGAATCCTACAACCATTAGGAAGCAATGTGAACCTGGCTCTGAGTAGAGCCAGAGCAATGCACTTGATGAAAGCAAAGGAAAAAAAAATGAAAGAACACAGGAGTATTAGGACTTGAAAACATGGAAATATAGAGTGCAGGTCAAAGTTTATTTATCAGCCCAAGAATTGAATAGAATTGTTGGAAATAACTACTGTCAAAGTCCAGTAAACCAAGGACTTATTTCACATGAAGCCTCTCCTGAGCATCTCTTCTCCACCCTCAGTTCACTCATCTTCCCGAAATACCAAACTGAACTCTCTGACATGATCTATCAAATCTTAGCCTCTGTCCACTAGTTAAGTGTCTCATATTATAACATATTCTCATTTGTGAGTGGCCCATCTGTAGTTTAAAATATAATTGATAAATATTTCACAAAAATATAAAATCAAACATAGATAATGTTAACATGTGGCTTTCTAAGTCATGTGGTCGACAGAATTCCATATATATATATATATATATATAAAACTTAATAACCCCCTTTTCTAGTTGAGTTTGATACCACCTTTCAAAGTCATATTCCTCTCATATATTTAGGAATCTGGGACCTAGAGACAGATCAGAAGAGCTTCCTACATAATTTTTCATCTGACTGCTCTACTCTGGAGCTTCTTGGACTGACTTTTCACCATGCCCCAGAGATCTCAATAATGGGATAATCACATTTCTCTATAAGATTTGGTACTCCACCTTATATCACTGCCCTTGGCCTCTAAGATTGAAGGATGGGAACATAGATTCTACTATCATTTTGTGTTTCATTTTGTGTTTTATCTCCACCCTCACCTAGATTGTAAGCTCCTTGAGAGCAGGTCATGAGATGTCTCTTTTTGTATTTATAACCCCAGAACTTTGCACAGTGCCTGGAATATAGTAGGTGCTTAATATTTGTTGACTATTGACAATTAAAATCAAGTTTCGTTTCTATTCAATTCAATTAAAAACGTTTAAAAAGTACTTACTATGTGCCAGCCACTGTCTTAAGTGTTGGGGATACAAAAGAGGCAAAAGACAGTTTCTGTCCTCAAAGAGCCTACAATCTAATGAGGGAGACAATATACAAACACATATATACAAAGTAAGCTATATTCAAGATAAATAGAGAATAATTAAAAGAGGGAAAGCATTGGAATTAAGAGGGGCTAGGTAAGCTTTCCTATAGAAGGGGACTTCAAGAAAGCTGGGGAGATCAGTAGTAGGAACAGAGGGGGAGAATATTCCAGGTATGGGGGACCCAGAGCTGGGAGCTAGAGCATTTTGTATGTGGAAAAGCCAGGAGGCCAATTTCCCAGGATCAAAGAAGAATGGAAAAGTAGGAAGGTACTAGATTGTGAAGGTCTTTGAATGGCAAATAGAGTTCTTTGAATTTGCTCCCAGAGCCAATAGGAAGCCCCTGGAGTTTATTGGGGTGGGTGGAGACATAATCAGACCTATGCTTAGGAAAATTACTTTAATAGCTGAATGGAGGATGGAGTAGAGTGGAGAAAGGCTTGAGAAACCAAATCCATCAACAAGTTACTGTAATAATGAAGGGATGAGTTGATGAGGGCATGCACCAGAGTGATGGCAGTGTCAGAGAAGAGAAAGGGACATATTCAAGAGATGTTGCATAGGTAAAATTGACAGACCTTGCAACTGCTTGCATGTGGGGGATGACAGAGAGGAATCCTGGATGACACTTGGGTCGTGAGTCTGAGGGACTGAGAGAATGTCATTGCCTTCTGTAGTAATATGGAAGGTAACAGGGGGAAAGAAAATGAGTTCTGTTTTGGTTATATTGACTTTAAGGTATCAAATGGACATCTAGTCTGAGATGTCTGAAAGGCAGTTGGAGATGTGAGTTAGGGGGTTAGCAGAGAATTTGGGGAAGGAAAGGTAGAATTAAGAAACATCAGCATAGGCATGGCAATAAATTCCATGGGGACAGATGACCAAATGAAGTAAGTGGTATAGAGAGGAAGAGAAGAGGACTCAGGAGAGAACTTTGAATGACAACTATCGTTACAGGGTTTAGTCTAAAGGAAGATTCAGCACAGGAGAGAGAGGTATGGGTCAGGGAGGTAGGAGAAAAACCAGGAGACAGTAGTATCCACAAAACCTATTTTAGATTTCATTTTGTTTCTATGTTTGAATATGTACATACATATAAAGGAAGAGTTCCTTTTCTATCCCAAGCAATCACTCAGCAAATAAGTTTTAAGAGTGTAAACAAGATGTTTATACCTTGTGATTTTTTTTTCTTTTATTCGGTCTAGAAAGCAAGGCTGTAATTTCCTGTTAGTGCCAGTCAGTAGACCATCAGAGAGCTCAATCCAGAGGAATCAAATCAGCAATGGCAGATTTTAGTTCTGAAGTCAAAGATTCCATTTTGACTCAAGTGCCTGAGTGAATAATTCTTGTGTGGAGGAGACCATTTCTCCCACTCTCTCTTTTCATCCATTTATCACCCCTGTGAGAGGAGGCACCAATAAAGACAATGCATCCAAACCAGGGTGGACAAAGACACAGTAAAGACAAATAGAAAAAAACACCGATATGAAGGCAAAAAGATAGCTACCTGAGGGAAGAATCTGCTTCAAAGTACATGATCCTTTAACCCAAAATTAATGATAGATATAGAATAAAAGACCTTCAGTAACTGGAAGGTGGGACTATATTATTTGACCATGCATATCCCCAAACCTGTGCCTCACTTCCATCATACCCTAAGCCCAATCTTTCCCTATGCTCTGTGTGTACTTAAGAGAGAGAGAGTGTACTGAAGGCATTTTACATTTTATTTATTTGTTTAATTATTTGGGGGTGGTGGGGTGTAGGTGTGGATAGTAGGCTGGGATGGAAATGGGGATTAGAGTGCTAAATTCTCTGTTCTTATAATGCCATTCTAGTCAAATCTCTTTCTAAAAGTTAATTTACTCTGGTTAATAATAAATAGGTGGCACACTGGTGGGTGTAAATAATAACCAGTGCTAGAAAACCTATGGGCCCCTCACAGTTACCTGAAGATGGAACCCTAAGGAGAAATTTAGGAATCTCCCTCTGGGGATTTTGCGGGCCAATATGCCTGGCCGTTGGGGAAGTAGTACCCTGAGGGGTATGTGAGCACATATATTGATATAAAGCGGTTTGTATATACAAAATTTTTATTTGCTATATTGTCTTTTAGTCCATAAATTGATACTTCCTAATTTATGATTTAAAAATAATTTGATAACAATCTGAAATAGACCATTTTGATAATGATATGAAGGTTACTTTTGTTTATCAAATCCTAGTGCAACTTTATAATGCAAATGACATTGAGAAATATAAGAAATACTTAAAAGGAGAAAAAATGAAATATTAAAAAATAAGTTTCAATGATGCCTTTGGTGTTTACATTACAGTCATTTCTGGATATACCCATTTCCCTTATTCACACCCCCCCACCTCTCAAAAAGGTCATGTGACAGTGACCATGCCTGAAAGTACATGTAACGTCCTACACCTGGATGTGTCAACAGTCATGCTTTTGCCTTTTAAATTTTATTTTTGGTCTCTGACTGGTTAGCATGTTCTCCTTCTGTTAGGGTCATCCCTGAGAGAAAAATGTGGTAACCATAAAAAGACCATTAATGTTTAATTCAGATGACCTTGGTTCAAATGTCATCTTCATGCTTACTATATCTGTGATGTTGGATAAATCATTAAACTTTCCTGGCCTCAGTTTCCTCATATGTAAACTGAAGAGGTTGTATTATATGGCTTTAGAACTTCCTTTCAACTGTAAATCTATAACCAAATGAAAAGGAAATGAACAAATTATGAAAATGAAGATTAAAGGAACATCAGAGCAACCAATGGGTCATGGGGTGTATGTACACGTGAAAAGGGAGAAAGGAGAGTCCATTGTTTTTATCTTGATGACAGTAAAGTTGATGCAATCCCTAATTAAGGGCATAGAGATGGAGCACATTGGGCTTAGAATCAGGAAGACTCATCTTCATGAGTTCAAATCTGACCACAAACAATTATGTGACCCAGACAAGACAGTTAAAACCCTGTTTGCCTCATTTCCCCCAAATGGAACCACAAAGAGTTAGACATGACTGAACAACAAAAATAGCCTAATTGTTGCATATGAGAGTGCTAGTTGTTGTATATTTCTTTTTGCAGGAGTAACTAAAAGAGCTGGCGTCCTCCTTGGCAATCATTTGCTGCATCCCTCAACTCCCCAAATTTGAGGTATTCTAATCTTTGTGATGATTGTGCTTACAGGACTTTGCACATTTACTGCTGAGAAAACTTTCCCTAGTTGATCATTTATTCACAAGTTAAGAATAGAATGGACAAGGATATCACAAACTGTCAGATAACCCAGAACAAGAAGAAATGAGCTTCAATCCCAGCCAAATCATTTTGAATTAGGAAGAAGTAATAAAGTATAAAAAGGGGACCCAAACTTCTGGTTTTACTACAGTTACAGGATTGTCTTTAAGCACTTTTAACAATAAGGTAAAATTTTAAAAGAATGAAAAGAAATTAGAAAAAATAAGGTCTTTGTATTCTTAATTGAATGGATTTGTTTTTCCAGACTCATCTTGCCAGGCTTGTGCTTGTTGGAATGTTTTCCTTTATTTTTTTCATTTTATGTCATTTTATATTCTTTTAATTTTCGTGCTTCTCCTACATTTTAAAATTTATTTCCCCCTTTCCCATTTCTCTTCTGTTCTACCCTTAAATTTCCCTCTTCAATACTTGTCTTAGTGTTTTTGCTTAATCAATCCACAAGCAACAATCAAGCAACAATCAACAAACCACAGCCCACAGTTATCTAACATCTACTATATGGCAATGGGGACACAATAAGAAAAGTGATATAATCTCTGATTGGAAAAATTGAGCTTATATTTTTTTAGGAAAATACAACATATAACAGATAGTGGCAGCCAGAAAAGGGAATGAGTAATGAGTAATATCCATAGCACAATAGATTGCCACATCTTTTTAATAATAAGAAGAATAATCTCTATCATTTATATATCACTTTTGTTTTGCAAAGCACTTTAAAATATTATCTAATTTTTATCCTCACAATGGCCCTGGGAGGCAGATACTTATTATTATTATAATTTTACACATGAGGGTACTGAGGAACATAGAGATGAAGTGATATGCCCAGAGTCATACAGCTACTAAGAGTGTGAGATTGGATTAGAACTCAGGTATTCCTTATTTCCAAGTCCAGCATCCTATTCATTGTTCCATCTGGCTACTTAGCAGCAACAATGGCAACATTCTTGTTTCTTTAGAAAGAAGTGAAATGGTTGAGGTGTGGGGGGTGGGAAGGTTGCTATGAAATGTACACGGTGTTAGGTGTTAGGACAAATGACAAGGTGAGGCCCTTGATATTTAGGCTCTCGAATCCTGATAGATTACCAGAATGAATGGATTATGGCCTGGGAGTCTAAGGCTACTTAGATAGAGAAGGCTGAGTTGGAGACAGAATAATTCTTCAATTTCTCATCCAAACATCTCTCCCCAAAAGGAGGTTCAAAGCTTCTTGAGGATAAGATTTGTTTCATCTTTGTCTCTTTGAGACCTAAAATGGTATTTGAAACGCAGTCTAACAAGTGCTTGTGTAACTGAATTAAATAGAATGAATGTATGACCTGACTTCCAAGGTAGCTAATCCTTACCACTGATACTAGTAGCCTCCCTTATTAGTTACTATTAGGTTTTCCTTATATAAGCCTTTCCTAGGATTGGATACAATCTCATTTGCCTTACCTGTACCTTCATCAGACCTCTAATTTAAATTCATCAATTTTCAAAGGAAAAAAAAGATACACTTTTGAGTCAGATTCTTCTGGATAAAATCCAGAAGGCTGCTCAGTTAGATAGAAGTATGGATGCACCAAAGAAAAACGTGACAGGATTTTACCATATTGTGGTATTTATTAAATCAAATACACTAAATTTTACACATGTCTATTCTAACAAGTTGGCTTGACACTTTACCCTTACTAAAATAGTTTTCTTTCAAGGAATGTGTCATAAATTATGATGTAAACGGAACCTATATAGAGCATGCTACTACTAATCTAATCTGTACCATATTACTTGATTTGACAGATCTGACATTATCTGACAGATACAGATTGACTTAAGTAAGAATTAATAGCAATAAAGCTAGGAAAGACAGACATAGACAGGCTAATGCATATACCCAATCAATGAAGACCACAATTATAGTTATTAGACAGAAATCTTTCTGTGGCAAATAAGATTGGTATCTTTTTTGCTTTAGATAGTGATGTAACTAAATAGGCAATATGGTGTAGGGGATAGGGTGCTGGACATGGGGTTGAGATGATGTAGCTTTAAACCTGCTCTTGACACTTAATGACTGTGTGGTAAGGGTAAATCACTAAGCCTTAGTTTCATCACCTGCAAAATGGGGATAATAATATCTTTCATTTCTAACTTATGAGGTGGTTATGAGAATCAAATATGATAATGTTCATAAAGTATTGACTTGTAAATTTTAAAGCACTGTATGGAAGTCAATTGGTATTTATGTCTCACACTTCTTATAAAATCTCAACCAGTGCTGAACCTACCTCCCAACCAATGCTAAAGCACCCATATTCTGTCCCTTTCCCTTCCCCCATTGGAATTCAAACTCCCATCCTGGGACCCTGATAGGTGACCTTTCACCTCGTCTTGACAAGCACCAGACCACAACGCCAATTCTAGGCCAGATTCAAACTATATTATCTTGCCACTTCACCCTTTCTCTTCTACCTACCTTATATATATTGCCTTCTCCTATAGCATATAAGTTCTTAGATGACAGGGACTATCTTGCTTGCTTTTATTTCCATCTCTAGTGGCTGTAAAGGACTACTAATAAGCCTTTTTGTCTCTAGGCTCAACATTCATATCTCATAAAATTCTCATACGTCATGGTTTTAATTGCTTTTGAGTACCTGTTTCATTTTATTCACTCTCTTCTCTCTGTCTCAGAGGTTCTTTACATGAGGTCCACAGACACCCTTCTCATCCCTCCCAAGGATCTGTGGAGAGATTATGGGAGGTCTGTGAACTTATATGGGAAAAATATCTATTTGTTGTTGCTACTCTTCAGTTATGTCTGACTCTTTGTGATCCCATTTGAGGTTTTCTTAGCAAAGATACCAGAGTAATTGACCATTTCCTTCTCCAGTTCATTTTATAGATGAGGAAACTGAGGCAAACAGGGTTAAGTGACTTGCCCAAGGTCACATAGGTAGTACATATATGAGACCAGATTTAAATTCACAAAAGTGAGTCTTACTGACTCCAGGAACTTTATCCACAGTGTAACCTTTGAAAAACTCTTTCTCCTCGACTCTCTGTGATATATATGAGATCACATTTAGTTGCCCAGTATAAGATCCCTAACTCACTTTATTACTTAGACTTAGAGCCTTGGTCTATAAACATCAGTAGCCTATTAGTGCACTTCAGGACTTTACTTCCTCACCACCCACTAACTTCTTAATCCCCTTAATTGTCAGAATCATCTCATAGCACAGCTGCAACCTATTAAGCCCAAGGTGGTGGTGGGGCACTGGTTGCACTCACACCCATAATACAAATAGATAGTGTTGACTGGGAAGCAGCCAAACTGTTAACCCTGGCAGCTGTGATTCCTTGGATCTCCTTCATTTTACCCTTTCCCCAATTCTATTAGCTCTCCTAAAACTAGATTTCTGCTGGCTGTTTGTAGAGTTGCTATTTTTGCCCCAGGCCAAGAACTTTAGCTTAGTATTTGGCATACAGACCACACCCTAGAATACTCAAAAATATTTTTTGAATCTTTTTACTGCTTCTTATCTGTTGACATGACAGCTTGGAACCAAGTCTTCCTTCTTCTATGGATCAGTCAGGTTCTGGACTGACTGCCTTCTGTTAGACTCTAAGTGATGAGCTACTGTTAGGTCCAGATACAGGCTCAACAATTCTCCCATCTGCTTAGTTTGACCTGGTTCTCCTTGGGCTAAAATAGGAAAGCAATCTGGCTTCAGTGTCCTTCACTTCATTGAAACTGCACACTTCAAGGTCATCAATTGCCTCACCAATAAAAAATAGCATTTTTTTAGTCATAATTTTTTTACCTCTCTGGAACATATGACACTAGACCACTTCTTCCTTCTTGATTCTCTCTTCCTTTGCCTTCCGTGATGCTATACTCTCATTTCTGTTTGTTTTTTCCTTTTTAATGGTTTTCTTCTTTGGTTCTTCTTCTTTCCATTTCATAAGAATCTCTCTATCCCACCCCCAAAATTCCATTGAAGTCCTCTTTTTTTTTTACATTCTTTCCCTTCCTTATTTCTTTCATTCTTATAACTTCTTTAATCACCTCTGTCAAAAACAAACAGAAAAGCAAAACAAAACAAAGCAAAACTCCCCAAAACCAACAAAAAAGAAAGCTTTATCTCCAACTTTTACCTTTCCCCAGAACTTTAGTCCTTTATTCTTGTATTTTCAATTGCCTGCTATAGAATCATACCTGGACATTTTATCAGTACCTCAAACCTTTTTTTTCATCTATAAATGGAGCCATCTTACCCACAAAACAAACCTTTTCTCTTACCTACTGTGTTTTTATGTCCTCAAGATTCTCTATTTCCTCTCCCACCTATCCCCCACCTCCCATCATGGGTTTCTACTATGTTTTCTACCAGAGGTTCAGTAAGTAGGGATTCCAGGTAAAAAGAAATAATATAAATCAAGGCATGTTTTGTGTCTGTACCTACTCAAAACCATAGCTCACATAGTCCACCTAAATTTCTCTTACTACACCAACCAGATGACACATTAGGACAAAGGCAACACTGCTCAGAATAGATGTCTCCTCCTCATACATCTAGTCCCATAACACTGGGAGTTAATTCTACCTATATATCTTAACAAGAACAACATACAAAAAGTCATTCATAGCCAATAGTTTCTACAGAAACAGTAAGTAAGCCTAGTCTTGTCTACTAATTAGTAACTTTGGGTTTCTTCTATATACACACAGTGAAAGGACACAGACAGTAAACTAAGAAATAGGTACAGTGGTGTGTGAATTATTTGGGACAAGCAATAATTTAATTATTCCTTGATTTTTGTGACAGCAATGAGCAGATATTCTTCTATTGACTCTTGGGACATCTGACTTTGAGTAGATGAAACTGGATTGAGTTGGTTTCCCCATCTTTGGTTCATTTCCTATTGTATTATGGATTTGTTAAATACTTACATTCTATGGTGTTCTTTTATATTGTATTTTTAAATATTAGACATTAATCCAAGAAAAGATGCAAAAAGTATACTTCTTAAAGAATATAGTTCAATGACTGTTAGAGATATCTCAATGGCTTTTGGTGAGAGAAAAGCAAGCAGTTTAAGAATAATTCAACACCAAAATTAAATGGTATCAAAAGCACCAAGCCACAAAGGAAACTACAGGGGGAACAAACCAATATCAATATCTGCCAAAACAGCCTAATTAATTTCCAAGAACAAAATACAAAAAAGCACTTTCAAAAAGTAGGTAGAAGTCAGAAGAATTATTATTTACCCCTCTTAGTTCAGCATAGGGTTCTTGAAGTGGTAGAACAGTGAGATCATTTTTTTAAACAAATGATTTATTAACTTCTGTTTTACATCATTCATTTCAGCCAGATTTTGAGTTACAATCATTTTCCCCCCATTATTCCCCTACCCAACCTCCCAGAATAGCAGTCCCACAAGATATTGCTTCCTCCAATCTGCTCTCTCCCATACCTTCTCCCATACCCCCATCGACTTTTCCATTAGAGGAAGGTGAATCTTTGTGTCCCAATGCCTGCAATCTTATCTCCCTATTACAAGCAAAAGAGTATTAATAATAGTATTTATATATATTTGAAACATTTAATGTTAAGACCTCGAATTTCAGATCCATTTCCTTCCTCCCTTGTCACCCATTCCCTCTAGGGAGATAAGTAATTCAGTATATGTTGTACATGTCTGGCTATGCAAAACATTATCATAGTAGATATATTGTACAAGGCTGCTTATAATTCCCTCCCACTCATCCCACCCCCCACCTGGTCCATTCCCTACATGATCCTGTCCCTCTTCTATAGTGGGTACTTCCAACCTCCCCTCCCCCCAAGGATGCCCTCCCATCCATCATCCCTCCTCCCATCCCCCTTCCCCCTATCCTGCTGCAGGTTGAGATATCCCATTTAGTATGTATGTCATTCTCTCCCTGAACCAAATTCAATGTGAATGTGGTTTTGCCTTTTTAGCCTTCCTATTCTCCCCCTCCCTTGCAACCACTTCCCCTTGCTTCTTCTACATGGGATGGTTTACCCTACCCTGTCTCTCCCCATCTCCACTTGCCACTTTCCTCTCTTACCTCATAATTTCATCCCTTGAGTATTCTCCCTTCCCAACAAATTCAACCTATGCCCTCTATCCATATATAACTGTAACCATCTACACACACATTCACATATGTATTCATATGACCACACACACTTCTTCCATTATTTTCATAGTGAGAAAGATATCAGTCACAGTTATTGCTTTTCCATATAGGAATGTAAATAGTTCAACTTTGATAAGTTCTTTTTGATTTCTCTTCCCTGATTACCTTCTCAGGCATCTCTTCCTTCTTGTGTCTGGATGTCAAATTTTCTATTCAATTCTGTTTTTTTCCTTAATATTGCTTGAAAGTCCTCTATTCCACTGAATGACCATATTTTCCCTGAAATAAAATACTCCGTCTTGCTGGGTAGGTGACCCTTGGGGTCATTCCCAGTTCTTTTGCCCTCTGGAATATCATATTCCATGCCCTTATATGCTCAGTGTAGAAGCTGCCAGGTCCTGGGCTATTCTGATTTTGTTTCCACAATATTGAAATTGTTTCTTCCTGGCTGCTTGTAGTATTTTCTCCTTGATCTGGGGATTCTGGAACCTTGCTATAATATTCCTGGGAGTTTTCTTTTGGGGATCTTTTTCAGGAGGTGATCGGTAGATTCTTTCAACCTCTATTTTGCCCTCTGGATCTAAAACATCAGGGCAGTTTTCCTTGAGAATTTCTTGAAGGGTGATTTCTAGGTTCTTTCTTTGATCATGGCTTTCAGGTAGTCCAATAATTTTTAAATTGTCTCTCCTGGATCTATTTTCCAGGTCAGTGGTTTTTCCCATGAGATATTTCACATTGCCTTCTAATCTTTCATTTGTTTGGATCTGCTTAACAGCATCTTGATTTCTCATAAAGTCATTAGCTTCCATTTGCTCCAGTCTAACTCTGAAGGAATGAATCTCCTCAGTGAACTTTGAGATTCTTTTTCCATCTGGCAAATTCGACTTTTTAAGGCATTCTTCTCCTCATTGCCCTTTTGGGCCTCCTTTGCCATTTGAGTTAGTCTATTTTTTAAGGTGTTGTTTTCCTCAGTCAGGCTGTTGACCCTCATTTCATACTTTTCCTGCATCCTTCTTATTTCTCTTTCCAATTTTTCCTCCACTTCTCTTATTTGATTTTTAAAGTCCTTCTTAAGGTCCTCTATGGCCTGCAACCCACTCATGTTTTCCCCTGGGGCTTTTGGAACAGGACTTCTGACCTCACAGTCCTTTTCCCGCTCTATGCCCCCAAAATAGGAGTCTAGGGTTGCATTTTTCTGTTTCCTTTGCCTTGGCATGTTGCCACTTAATTACTTGACTTTTGGGCTTGTTGCCACACTATGGCTTTAAGGCCAGATAGAGGAATTTTCATCCTGAACGTGTGGGGGGCAACTTCCGTTTCTGGCAAGCTGTAAACCCACCCACGACTTCCACCCTAGATCACAATCCAGATCCAGGGAGGTTAAAGCAAGAGCGATTACCCCCCAAGACTGATCACTGGATCTCCCTACAATTTGCAGGCCGGGAGCGAGAGCTGCCTCTGAAAACTACAAAATGGCGTGTGTCCTCAGTGGCTTCTAGCCCCCAGGGGAGGGAGCTGACACATTCCCCAAATACCGGTCCCAAAGTCCATAGGACACTAACCTTTTACTTTGTCCTAGGCATGTCTATGTTGATAATTCTGGAGTCGCCACAGCTGCTGGTGTTCTGGGGTTCATCCAGCTGGCTGCTGGCCCTGCCACCCTGGGGCTAAAACCTCAGCTCACGCAGACTTGGGCTCGGCTCGGCTTTCCTTTCCGCCCGCTGCACGCTGCCAGGTCCCAGCCCGCTGCGCTGGTCTTTCCTGCAGGGCGGCTGGGCTGTCCTCAGTGGTCTGTGTCGTTCTGTGGGTGCTGGGGCTCCAGAAGTTGTTCAGAGTCCCCTTTTACATATTTTGGGGGAATCTGGGGGCAGAGTGGCTTGGATGAGCTGTTTATACTCCGCCATCTTGGCTCTGCCCCGATCATTTTTTTTTAAATCTGCTATCTGCTGCAATGAAGAAAAAAAATGTTCATCACATGTATGACAGTAAAATAACTGAGGTACTGAAGATAGCAAAAGTGAAATATTTTACTGAAGAGAATCACTTTTTAATTCAAAATTTTACCCAAACCATAGTCACATTTGCTGGCGACCTTCAAAGAAGAGGGCATCTCCATCATATTATAAAACATACACTCAGAATTGTTTCAAGAAAATTTTAAAAATTTTTCTAGGAGGTAATCCTGGATATTTTTCACCTATTTAAGGAATAGTAAATACTGCAAATATATATTTTCAGTATTTACTATAAGAAGTATAGTAGTATATATTATGATATAACAAGAAACATAATTTTTCCCCCAAATTACAGAAATTCTCAAATCTAGATGGAATGCTACAACTCAACCTTGTACCACACCATTTGTTAGGGAAGGTTAAGCAATATATCCAAAAAACGCTAATCCAAAGAAAAACCTAATGGAATTTGAATGCAGATCAAACATTACTATTTTCACTTTCTTCATTTATTTTGGTGATTTTTTCTTTTGTTCTGTCTCTTCTTTCATAACGTGACTAATGTGGAAATATATTTTTGAATTAAATTTTATGTTTATTTTTAGTTTACAACATTCATTTCCACAAGATTTTGAGTTACAAATTTTCTCCCCATGTTTCCCATACCCACCACTCCAAAACAGCGATCCCACTGAATACTCCCTTCCCCAATCTTCTCTCTCCTATATCCTCCCCCCTCCCCCCTCTGACTTTCAAGTAGGGCAAGATGGATTTCTATGCCCCAATGCTTGTATATTTGCATATCTTATTTCCCAGTTGCACACACACATACACAAAAAAAAAACCCACGAAACCCATATATATTTAAACATTTGCTTTTAAAACTTTGAATTCCAGATTCTATCCCTTCCTCCCTACTCACCCACCCTTACTGGGAAGATAAGCAATTCAATATAGGATAAATATGTATAGCTATGGAAAACCTTTCCATAGTGGATATACTGTGAAAGACTGACTACATTTCCTTCCATCCTATCCCGCCCCCTCCCTCACTTATTCTATTCTCTACTTTGATGCTGTCCCTTTAAAAAAAATGTGTACTTCCAACTTTCCTCCATTCCAACCTGCACTCCCCTCCATCAGACCTCCTCTCATCCCCTTCCGCCCTACTCTCTTATAGGGTAAATACCCTATTTAGTGCGTATGTCATTCCCTCACTAAGCCAAATTCAATGAGAGTAAGGCTGACTCATTCCCTTTTTCCTTCCTGTTCTTCCCCTCCATTGTAAGTTTTCCCTTGCCTCTTCTATATGAAATAGTTAACCCCATTCTGTGTCTCTCCATCTCCTCTCATTATATTCCTCTCTCGCCTCTCAATTTCACCTTTTAAGAACCATCGCTTACTATTCAATTAGGCCTGTGTCCTCTGTCTATGTATACCTGTACACACATATACACACACTCACATATGTATTCATATGTCCATATACCCTCCTAGATAGACATATATATGTATGTATGTATGCATGTGTGTATGTATGTGTGTATATCTATATCTATATCTATATGTATATAGCTTCAACTATTCTCATACTGAAAAAAGTTTCATAAGTTACAATTATCAGTTTTCTATGTAGGGATGTAAATAGTTCAACTTTCATAAGTTCCTTATGATTTCTTTTCCCTGTTTACCTTCTTATGCTTCTCTTGCTTCTTATATCTGAATGTCATTTTCTATTCGACTCTGGTTTTTTCATCATGAATGCTTGAATATCCTCTATTCCATTAAATGACCATATTTTCTCCTGAAACATGATACTCGGTTTTGCTGGGTAGGTGATTCTTGGTTTTAATCCCAGCTCCTTTGACTTCCAGAATATCATATTCCAAGCCCTTTGATCCCTCAGTGTAGAAGCTGCCAGATCCTGTGTTATCTTGATTGTGTTTCCACAATATTGAAATTGTTTCTTCCTGGATACTTGTAATATTTTTCCTTGATCTGGGAAATCCAGAACCTGGTTATAATATTCCTAAGAGGTTTCTTTTTGGTATCTTTTTCAGGAGCTGATAGGTAGATTCTTTAAACCTCTATTTTGCCCTCTGGTTCTTAAACATCAGAGCAATTTTCCTTGAGAAATTCTTGAAAGATGATTTCTAGGTCCTTTTTCTGACTGTGGCTTTCAGGTAGTTCAATAATTTTTAAGTGATCTCTCTTGGATCTATTTTCCATGTCAGTTATTTTTCCAGTGAGATATTTTACATTGCCTTCATTTGTTTTGGATCTGTTTAATAATATCTTGATTTCTCATAAAGTCACTGCCTTCTATTTGTATCAATCTAATTCTGAAGGAATTATTCCCTTTTATTAAGCTTTTGAGATTCTTTTTCCATGAGGCAAATTTGACTTTTTAAGGCATTCTCCTCCTGACTCTGGGGCTGTTTCTCTTACTCACTGTGCCACCTAGACACCCCTAGTCTATTTTTAAGGTGTTATTTTCTTCAGTCAGGTTGTTGACTCTTTTTTCATGATTTTCTTGCATCATTCTCATTTCTCTTCCCAATTTTTCCTCCACTTCTCTTATTTGGTTTTCAAAATCCTTCTTAAACTTCTCTATGGCTTATACCCAGCTCATATTTTTTTTTTCTTGGAAGCTTTTGGTGCAGGAGTTCTGACTTTGTTGTCTTCCTCCTGATCCGTCCTTTTTGTCCCCGAAATGGAATCCAAAAAATGGACCACTGTACTTCCCCTGCTTCCTCTGCTTGCTTATGTTGCCACTCAAACATTTGACTCAAGCTTTTCGCCACAGTAGAGCTCTGCTTTCTGAGAGGAGAGCTTTGTCCGAAATTGCTGGGGTTTTCTCAGCTGCCAGGGTTATTAGTTGGGTGCCTTCTCAGAAGCCTCCACTGGCTCTGGCACACTGGTCATGTACCCCAGGACCTTCACCCAGGACTGTAATACAGATCCAAGCAGGTAAAAGCAAGAATGATTAGCCCTCAGACTGGTGGCTCGGTCCCCCTACAATCTTCAGTCCAGCAGTTCTGAAGCAGCCATGTAGCTGCAGCTTCGATGCCTCAGCCACTTCTCACCCTGGGGCAGGAGCCAGACCCAACTCCCAGACTCCCTGTTCCTTAAGTACACTGACCTCTCACTTTATCTTTGGCATTTATAGGTCGATAATTCTGGAAATCACCACAGCTACTGGTGGTCCACTCTCCTGATTTCCCTCTCATTGTGACTGGTCAGGCTACCCTGAGGCTAATACCTTAGACCCACATGGGGCTGGGGTTGGCTTCCAGCACTCTGTGCTGGACCCTTCCTGCTGGACTTCTGGGCTGTCTTCAGTGGGAGGTTAGTTTCTCTCTGTCACTTTGAGGGTTTTGTAGCTCTAAAGTTTGTTTAGAGTAATTTTTTACATGTATTGGAGGAGGTGGAAGCAGGTGCCCTAATAAGTCCTTTTTCTTCTCTGCCATCTTGGCTCTGCCCCCTATGGAAATATATTTAACTTGATTGCACATGTATAAACTGTATCAGATGGCTTGCTGTCTTGAGGAAGGGGAAGAGGACAGAGGGAGAAAGTTTGGAAATCAAAATCTTATAAAAGATGAATATTGAAAACTATCTTTACGTGTAAATGAAAAAATACTATTTACATAGAACAACAACTAATATTTATGGAGAACTTACTATGTCCTGGGCATTGTGATAAATGATTTATAATTATTATGTTATTTGAGCCTTATAACAACCATGGGAAGTAGGCATTTTTATTATCTCCATTTACAGATAAGGAAATTGAGCCAAGAAGGGGTTTAGTGCCTTGACCAGAATTATCCAACTAATAAATGTCTGAGGACAGATTTGAACTCAGATCTTCATGACTTCATGTCTGGTGCTCTAAAGCACTCTGCCACTTAGCTGCCCCTCTAAAAACTATGGATAATAAATAAAAGAGTTGGAAAAATAAGTCCTCATCATTGAAGTAGAAAAATGACTATTCATTAAAATATATTTAATGTTCTAATGTGATTAAAGGGTGGTTTTGTGATGGAGAATTAAAGAATATATGTCAAAATATTTCAAACTCAATTCCAAATCAAATAGAACAAATATTTCAGTAAAAATGGATATATTAAAGTTTTCAAGATTTAGAAATGTTTGAGGTTTGTTGCATAAGGTAATCTATTTAAATATTTTGCTTTTTTCTAGATAATTAATACAATTTATATAGCCACATAAAGTTTGCACTGATCAGCCTAGCCTAGTTTTCCTTCAATGTCAGATACAGATGATAAAGAACATTGATTAGCAATACCATAAACCAATTACCAAAGCTGCTGTTTTCTTTGCCAGTCCTGTCACTACCAATTGTCTTTTTTTCCAGTTCCATCAGTATTTGTCTATGTATTTTATTTTAGGGGAGAATTGAATTTCCTAGCATAGGGAATGGTGGACATTGTTCCCTGATGCCATTGATCTTGGTCCCTTTCTCTTTCCACTCCAGGCTTTCTTATTACTAGCTTTTGGTTACAAGACTTTTGTAATGATAGGCAAGGATAAGGAGAGTATATTGTAGCGCTCATCCTTTGCTTCTTTCATTCAACAATCATTTTTTTAAGACAAGTCATTTTAGGTATCTGGACTTTAGTTTCCTCAGTTTAAAATAGCCTTCACAAGGCTATTTTGTAGATCAAATTAAGCAATGCACATACATATATGTATACATATATGAAAACAAAATGAAAAAAGAAACACCTATGATCTCAGGTTACAGGAAGAGATCATAGTGTTCAGGACTAGAGAGATAATATGAGAGGTAGTGTAGTAACAATGCAACTTGTGTTGGTTGGAGGCAAGACATCCTGATTTTGCTACTTACTAGCTGGGTATAGCAGCAAGCACCCTAGCATACCCAGGATGGCTGCTAGCACAGGTTCCTCTCTGCTTTTCTAAAGGAAAGCAACTCAAAATGGGTTAACAATTTTACTTTAATCAAACATATATCATTTACTAGTTCAGGGGGAAAAGTCAGCACCCTGAACTTCAGAGAATACAAACAGAAGCTACAAGCAGACCAAAAAAGAAAAAAATAGACATGGATTCCAGGTATCTGACCATTTTATCCATACCTAGTTAGTTACCAGAGAGGGACGCAACAACATCTGGGTTTTTTAAGCTGGGGCGGGGCTCAATGGCTGCCCAGAGTCTCATCTGGCCAAAACACACAACTCTTCCCAAACCGAGCTCCAAAGCAATGGGTATATATAGCCTTCTCCTGGGTCAGAGAATGTCACAACCCTCTTTATCCACTGTCCAATCACAAAGTAATAAGATATGGTCATTTCTAAAAAAACAAGCCTCCCTCCACAGGCTCCATGTGACCACATTTAGCCTATTAGGGGACAGAGTATATTTTCAAATCAGGAAAAGTTCTCACATTAAGCCTATCAAGGGGCCAAGGGGCAGGGAATATCTTCAGATTTACAATACCATTACACTGGGTAACCTGTAGTAAATTATTTCATTACTCTGTGCCTACATTTCTAAATCTGTAAAATGAGATGGTTGAATTAGATACTGAATAAGGTCTCTTCAATGTTGGTAAGTGCAAATGATTCCCTAGGGGGAAAAAAGGATGCAAGGTACAATATCAAATTTATCTTCATTATTAGTATTTTCAACAACCAAGTGGCATAGTAGATAGAGCTCAAGGCTTGGAATAAGGAAAACACATCTATCTTCTTGAGTTCAAATACAGCCTCAGAAACTTACTAGCTATGTGACCCTAGGCAAGAAACTTAACCATGTTTTCCCCACTTTCCTGAAAATGGGCTGGGAAAATGCAAACCACTCTACTATGTTTGCCAAGAAAACCCTGAATGGGGTCACAAAATTACCAGACATTAGCATTTTCTTTCTCCATTTATTAAATCTATGCAATCAACAAAATCACAAATCAAGCTTTGATTTGTAGCATTTGCCAATTTTTGAGGTGTAAATGCTCACACTGAAAATTTAGCAATAGGTTTTCTTGACCCAGTACTAGCTAATTTATGTATGATCCAGCTTTATCTCCCCCACCCCCACTCCCAAGGTATTACTTTAAATTAATAAATCTATGGTCCTACAGTATTTCTACTGTCTTGGTTAGATTTCATCTTGAGTACTTATGTTCAGTTCTGAGTGCCACATTTCAGAAAAAGCTGGAAAATAACCAGCAATAATCAAGATGGTTAAGGGTTCTGAAATAAATAATGTTTTGTGAAAATTGGTTGCAAAAAGAAAGGGCATTTATTCTGAAGAACAGACAACTTGGTGAAGGCAATTATGATACCTGTTTTCAAATTTTTGAAGAGCTGTTGCATATTTGTTCCAATTATTGACTTATTAAGTATTATCCCATTAATTCTTTTGGGGAAGACAGCATAAATTGATTTATGTATGTTTTCTTTCTCCATTAGAATGTAAGCTCCTGGAGGGCAAGGGCTATTTTGCCTTTTTTCCTTTTTGTCTATTTCCTGTGCTTAGCATAGTGCTTAGGATATAATAAGTGTTTAATAAACATTTGTTGATTGATTATTTTTAGTTTTTTGACCACTGAGGATATAACTTTGAAAAATGGGTAGTGATTCTTAAGGGGATAGATCTAGGTTTGATATAAAGAATGTTTTTCTATCAATTAAAGCTACAAAAATGTGAAATAGGCTGCCTCAATAGGTAGTGAATTCCTTCTCACTGGAAGCTTTCAAGTGAGGGTAGGGTCCCTAGCTATCAGAAATATTGTTATGTGGATTCTTGTTCAAGTATAAATTGAACTTGATGGCTGTTGAAGCACGTTGAGATTCTATGATTCTATAGGAATCATCTTCTGTTGCTAAAAACATTTAACAAACATTATCCTTCTTAACGTCAAAGGACACTTTAAATATGAAAACCTTTCTGCTTTGAAAACCACAATCTCTTTTACTGACCCAGGAATTCACAGGGATATGGGTTGCTTGAAGGCCCTTAGAGTCCACCTGACAGACTAGATTCTGATTACAGCAGCCTTCCTAAGCTATTAGCACAGTTCTTGCTGATCCTTTAAGTAAATCTGAGTCATAGTATTTGAGTTATACCATGTAATCTCTTGCTTTTTGGGGGAGCAAAGGAAACTTTCCTAGACCTGGTATCAGAGTTATGCATTAGCCCAAGTTAAGTTGTGTAGATCCTTCCTTACACTACTGAATATGAACCAGAAGGAATATCATGGAAAATGCCTTCTAATATAAATGACTCCAGGCTATAAATCTTGACACTGACATTGATTCAGTGGGTATCTTTAATCAATTCATATTGGCTCTTGTGGACTATTTCCTCATCTCTACAGGACTAGATTATCTATAAGTATAGTTTTATTCTTCATGATGGCTATTTCTGTAATCTTGATGTTTATTTAATTATGAGAAGACAAATAGCTATTCTCATAGGATTCTGATTGCTTTACCTGACTGAAAGGCAAAAAGATATCCCTTCCTCTTTGAAAACTCCAACAGAGTTCAGGCAGAATTGAATTTCCTTTAGCTATTTGTTGGCTAAATCTTTATAAGGTCAAAGGGCAGTGGCTGCTCAGGAAGTGAGAGGGAAGAAGTGAAATTTTTCTCGAGTCAATGTGGCTTCGTGTTCCCCTTATTAAAGCTTCTAATTCTCCAGCACAGCTTGCCCATCCAGACTAAGTTCTACTATAGCCTGTTTGTCCTACATGACCAAAGTGTATCTTTAAGTCCTGATAGATTCCCAATCCTCCCTTTGGTCAGGGTGCTCAATTTGCCTTAGGTTATCTCTCTTCTCTTTATGGAGCAGTCTTATCTGATGCATTGTCTCAATTACTTTTTTGAGCTCTATATCATCCTTTTTTCTTATATCTTTACAAACATTCTAAAGTACTAGGTTTTGTCAGTGGTTGATGATAAAAAAATAAGTCTTCTATTTTTCAACATTCTAATGTCTTTATTTATTGTGTCCTTTATATTCAAGTTTAGGAGTATTCATAACTAATTTTATATAGGCTGAGTTTTAGGTTGCTTTACTTGAAGCCCTAACTAGAAGAGTTATAGAGACTTGGCTAGTGGGCCAGTAGTAGTCAGCTATGCATAACTACAAAATTATTTTTCTAAGTGCAAATCTGGAACAAAGTCCCAATCACCTAATCAGGGATATAGGAC
The DNA here is from genome assembly GCA_011680675.1 of Gymnobelideus leadbeateri. NCBI lineage: Eukaryota > Metazoa > Chordata > Mammalia > Diprotodontia > Petauridae > Gymnobelideus > Gymnobelideus leadbeateri. The sequence continues at coordinate 1,821 of WOXC01004902.1, read as the reverse complement.
CTAGCTCCAATAGGCTCTGAGAAGGCTATTTGTTAAATTTTCATTGTACATTTCCACCTCAGAAATCAGCAAAGGCTATGAATCAAGGTTTGATTTATTATTTTGTTGATTGTCTAGACTTAACAAAGTGATGACAGAAATGTCAATAATGTAGTTTAAACTTTAAAATAGGTTATATATGCATCTTGTTTTTCTGGACATGCAGTTGTTAAACACATACCACACACACTATGCCTAAGAAATTGTTAGAGAAAATGCTTTAATCTTCATTTAGATTTAGAGATATTTTCACCCACATACTAATTGGGATCACTTCTCCTTTTCAATGTCTTCTATTGAAATATTGCAAAATTCAACACTCTCACCTTTAAAACAATTTATATAACACGGTAGATTTTGACTTTTCGTTTTCAAAGATCCGCTTCTATATATAATTGTCATGACTGGGTGCTAGCCAATTTGACTCTCACTTCATGAGAATCATAAATCCAAGTCCTTTAAAGGTGATATCACTTGATATTGTCAAGGACTCAACTATTAATATGTACTGTTTTAGAACAAAGGGCTCATTCATGCTTCTGAAAGAAAAAAAATTACACTTGTTTATCTTCTATTTTATTGACCAAGTACATGTATGTACATACATAATCAACATCTATATATCCATGCATGATACATTCTATTAAGTTAAAACTGGGTAAATTATGTATTTCTAAACCATTCAGAAGCTTCAGATTTTTGACGTTGTTAGTTGTTATGGGAATCAGAATTTAAAATCTTCCCTGGCCCTAGGCCCTTTGATAGGCTTAAGTAAACCTGGAGCCTGTGGCAGGAGCCTTGGTTTTCAGGAATGCCCACACCTTGGTGCTCTGTGATTGGGCAGTGGGTCAAGAGGGTTGTGACATTCTCTGAGTCAGGAGAAGGCTATATAAACCCTGATGTGAGGCTTTGTTTTGGGGCTCAATTTGAGAAGTGTTGTGTGATTTGACCAGATGACACTCTGGGCAGCCATTGAGGCCCCCAGCTTTGAAAACCCAGATGTTGATGCTTCCCTCTCTGATAACTGAGTAGGTATGGATGTAATGATCAGACAATTGGAAGCCTGTCTGCTGACCTGTCTCTCTGTTTGCTTGTAACTTGTTTGTATTCTCTGAAGTTCAGGGTGCTGACTTTTTCCCCCTGAACTAGGTAAATGACATATATTTGATTAAAGTAAGATTGTTGACTCATTTTGAGTTGCTTTCCTTTAGAAAAGGAGATCTAAGAACCTGTGTTGGCAGCCATCCTGGGGATGGTGGGGTGCTTGCTGCCACAAACATACATACCAATTTCTCTTTGTTGTTGTTGCTGAAATAAGAAACTCTGTAGTTTACATTACATATTTATTTACATATATATATATATATATATATATATATATATATATATATATATATATATATGGAGAGAGAGAGAGAGAGAGACTAAATCCAAGCACATTAAACCATATTATGTTCCTAAATTAAACTATTAAAATACAAGAGTCCAATACTTAGTAACAATAATACCCATTGACTGTTTTGAAAGATGAATTTTGGCACTGCTTTTGAAATCTTTCCAGTTAACATATTTCAATCCTGAAAAAGAGTGATAGACAGGCAAGTCTCATCTTTGACAAAAAGATATATGTGACCTTGGTCAAGGAAGTCGATTTTTCCTCCCTGCTCCTCACTTTACTTTTTCACAAAATGTAGAGATTAGACTCAATTATCTAAAAGTAGACTAAGATTGCATCTTTGATAGTTTGTTGTGCTTCCAAAAACACCCTCCTTCTGCCTTCTC